>JAQIVF010000786.1:0-18101 GCA_034698365.1 Steganacarus magnus
GTAAGTTCGTCGACAAATTCACTTTTATATAAATGAGAAAAACTGTGTGAATTGACACTAATTTATTGAACGTTTAGTTCAAAGCAAATTAGTATACATGTATATATTAAATACAGTATTAATTAAGCGTTTGTTAAATATATCCATTTTGTATGTGTTGTGTGTGTGTGTATAATCTAAAATTAAATGAATTTTTAATTTTATTATTATTATTATTATTTTATTACCCGCACTCCCATAAACAAGTTTCTTTTACTCGAGATATCATACGCGGAATTAGAAAATTTTATTATTATTTTGTTTCATAATTACCGCTAGTTTGTCAGAAATTATTATTATTTTTTATTTTCCAAAATAATTAAGACACAAAATTTCTTATATATTCATGATTATAGTGATGTGATGTGTGATACTTCCGTAAATGTATCCTGTAGATAAATATACGTATAAATTGTAACTTATACGGTATATATGTGTCACGAAAAATTCTTTTTAAAAATAACTAAAAAATCTTTAATATTTTTCATTTGTGTATGTTATTCTCAGTGTGTGCTTCTCGTCTGTTAAGAAGAATATGCTAAACACACATTATAATAATAATAATAATAATTTTTTGTTAGTCGAACACTGAAATGAATATATTTAAATAGTTTTATTAACAAATTCTTGTTAAATAGGTATTCGCTATTTGACTCTAAAAAACAGTTAAAAAATAAAATAAGTTTTAAATGTTGCACACACTGCATACTTATGTGGAATAAAGTTTCAAAATTGTTGATTGAAACGATGATTTTATAAATATAAAATTTCAAAAACTTCCTCTCAAAACTCTTTCGCGTACACGTTATTAATATTAATAGACAAGACATAGTAGTCATCATAGATAAAACTTTTTTTTAACTCTGAAGATATTCAACGCCTAACTTAATACTTGGAAAAGATTTTATTTCGGATACAGTATTTTGTTGTTGCTGTTATGCATTCCCCTTTGAAAAACCAGTATTTTTCCTCTTATAATACGAGAGGATTTAGTTAATAGGGTTTTACAAAACTCTTCTTCTTCTTCTTATTATTATTGCAAAGAGTTTCTCAGTAAGATTTATCTCTTTGGCTTTTGTCAGCTCATAAATATTCCGATTGTTTTTATAATAAGTTATGCATTAAATTATTTGTCAATAATAAAAGCATATATTTTAACATAATTTTCTCTTCGTATCGCTCTAGCAGTAAATAATATCACAATACCGGTATAACTTAGCATTAATTACAGCATTAAATTAGCAACAAAATTAATAATAAATTTCCTAATCGTGAACACGTTGGCCGCTGTTTTGTATTTGGATTATGGTTTTGTGTTTCTATTATAATTCTGATCGTGTCTCTCGTATAAAAAAATTCAATTCACGAAAAAAATATCTGTGAAACTAAACCTTTTTGTGGCAGGAATTTTATTTTATTTTATATTTTTTTTGGTGAACAAAAAATATTTTATAAAATAAATTACTCGCCAAATAACTTACAACACAAACTGCTAACGAGAGAAACACAAGACGCGTTCAATTTAAGAGAGATGTTTACTTTTAAGATTTAAAATGAATTTTATTTAGTTTAGTAGGAGAGATAAGAGAAGAGAAGAGAAGAGAAGAGAGAGAGAGAGAGAGAGAACAAAAAATCTAGTTTTGCTTTATAACGCGTAAAAGAGAGACCAAGAAAACAAATATCTGTGAATCGAATTAAGGCCACTCGCAACTAGCATTCACAAGTTAAAGAAAAATTTTACCCTTAATTTCTTACTGTAAGTAAGTTTTTTCTATCACTTATCTATTAAATAATCAAATGCTCGAAAATAAAATATAATTGTCCACTTATTAATTGAAAAACGATAATAAATTTTCAACCAATTTCTGGGACAATAAAAACCGATTTTAAATCTATATATTATTTTTATTATTTCCCCCAATAAACAATCAAAAAATCTTACTTGACTTATATTTTATCTAACATTTCAAACAAATAAAATTTATTGTATTGAAATCTCTAATTTATGTTCACGTTATGGGGCACATACACAACAACACAAATACTGTAAAAAAAAAAATCAAATCAAAACACAGCCTTTCGTGAATCACCATTAAAGTCTATTATTTGTGGGAGAACTTTCGCTTATATGCTCACTCTTAAGAGATTTTTTTTACTACTAAGTGATATTTAATTAAAATCAGGCCAAACATATAAAAGTTATTTTACTTGAAAGAAAAAAAATCGGTTTAACTCCAATGTCTCTTTCGTTTTATTACAGTATATATTATTTTTTTTCTGTTGATATTCCCATTTAATCCAAAAACAGAGTTAAATGTTAAAGCGAGCAAAAACGTTCATTTTAACCCACACTCTCAAGAAATAATGATTAGTAACAAAAAAAAGTGTACCAAACATGCACGCTATATTAATAATAATAATAATATTTATAATGATAAAAATTATAAAACTAGCAATTTTTTTTCTAATGCTATCTCTCTTTATTTTCTTGCTATCTTTTTTCCAATTAAATCCTATGCATCATTAACACCAGAGTAGTATTAACAAAATACTCCACTCAAGAGTAATTTCAAAATTACTAGAATTTAATTCCCTACCGTATAATATTTAATTTTTTAAAATCCTACTGATTAATTACTAATTACTAGTTACATTAATTGCAAAACGTAATTTTCTATAATTACGTTTTGCGCTGGTTTTTTTAAAAAAAAAGATATTTGATTTAAAACTTAGCTCTTTAATCATTTGGTCTAAATATTTTCCCCACTAAATCTTATTTACTGATAATTTAATTGTGCCAAATATTTGTTGTTGTTGTTGTTGTTGTGTGTGTTATGCTCTTTTTTCCATTAGTGTGTTGTGCTATCAAAACATAACCGACATAACACATAAACAGCGTACCCCACAAACGCAACACACACTCTAAAGCAAATAATTAATTAATTAATTAATAGCATTACTTACAGCGCTATTATTTTCAAATATATATTATATAATGAATGGGATATCGTCGCTGAGCTAATATTATTACTGACTATTATTATTATATATTTGTATTTTGATATTATATAATGGGTCAAACACAATACAATGTAACAATGGGTTCACAGAGTGTTACAGCTTATAACAAACGCATACCTCTCGCATAACTGTTACCGCAAACAAATTACCTGTAAAGGTGCAAAATGTATTAAAACTTTTAATTTACTTCAGCGCGCATAACATATACAATATCAAGAGTAAAATACTACTAAAACTGATTTTCTTCGATCAATCGTAATAAAAAAAATCACTGTCGGATGTCTTTTTATTATTAATAGATGCTATCATCTAAATTATATAATATAGGGGTACTTTGCGCTTTTTTTTTTGGTTTCTATTTCCTGATTTTTCTGTTTGTTTTGCGGGTTACTTAAGTTATTTCACTTTTTGAGTAATTTTGAGTGTATTACTGAAAAATGTTTGGAATGATATTGATATATCAATATAAAAAAAAATACTCGAAAACAAATTTAAATAATACATAACTTGAGGCTTATTCGTATCGAGAAAATTACTGACAACAATACCACAATTACTGTGAATTTAAATATATCCTGAGTTCCAAACAATTTTCATTTTACTTTTTTAAAAATTCTGTTGAAAAATTTTATTTATGTTTTTTAAATCTTAAAAGCTATTAACTTTACTATTAACTAAGACATATAAACTAAAAAAAAAATGCAAACAATAATATTTTTATAATTTGCAATCTCTTGAAGAGAGCTGGAAAAAAGAAACGTCAAACAGATCAAAATAACTGATAAATTTTTAAAAATATTTTTGTGGTTTTAAATATCGGCAAATGTGTGAATAAACAAAAACACTTGATATGCGTATATTTTTCAGTTGCCACGTGGTTATATCGGAACGGATAGTAATAGCGGTAAAAATCTTGTTGGAAGAGTTCAGTTCATTTAGACGTAAGCGATAAATTTGAAAAATTTTTCTTAAAAACATACACAAAAATAACTATGACACGTAAAAATAAAAAAAAGACGAATGCTATTAAAGAGTACCAAATGACTTAATTGATGCTTGAACTTGAAAAAAGTATATACGAGAAAAATTCTAAAATAAAAATCGCTTATCACTTTTTTTCCACTCAATTCGCAAGATATCGCTACTACAGTATATTGAAATATGTTTCTTATTTCAGGTAAAAGGTACAGCAGTGTTATGTTATTGCCCCACTTGTTAACCATCTTCTTATTCTTCCTACAAATAAATAACTGGATATTTCTGTTCCATAACGTTTAAAATAATTTTATGAAATTTTTTTGGTGGACAGAAACATAAGTGAGCGAGAAATCGTTTTTATTTCTTCATTATTAAACATATTTTCTCTATTTTTTACAGAAGTTAACGCATAATAATCAAATAAAAATAAACGATTTCTCGCATCCTTATGTCTCTAAAGTTTCAAAACTTGTTTTACACAGTATAAGGTATATAAGGTATATCTATATATACGAGAGACTCGTTTTGCGAAACCTGTTTTCTATACCCTATGAGAGTTATTTTTCTTAAACTTGTTTTATACCTAATGATACTTATTTTACGCTCGCACTGCTAGTGCTGTGGTTCTTACGCTCTCAGACTGTTGTCAGCCATCTAAAGCTATGCTAACAGATATTTGCAGTGTTGTCGATTCTTCTTCAGTGTTGTTGTCGATTATTTTTGCTGTGAAATAAAAAAACACTTATTTATTTCTGCCTCCTTTATTGTTTCTCTCTTCTTTTTTTGCTAATAAAGCGGCAGAACTAATAACAGCAGCAGCAAAAAAATGATGTTATGTTCGCTGATATTATTAGTGCTATTTATTGACATTGGGATCATAGTTAGGACTCAGCAATCATCTGATAATTTGCTTCACTGCCCGGAGGGCTGGAAACGTGAAGGCATTCACTGTTACAGATTTTTTAATATCAGGCACTCCTGGAAAAGAGCTGCGGAGATATGCCGAAGATATGGCAGTGATTTAGCGCTGATCGGCGACTACACTCAGAATAACTTTACCGGATATGTGGCCGACCAGTTCATCAGAGACTCGACACAGCGGTCGTATTGGATTGGCTTCCAATCGATCGACAACCTCTCCACTAATACACTAGAGTCTGCCAGTCAAACATTTATCAGCAAATATGTTGGTTTTTGGGCGATTAATGAGCCCAACGTGAACTCCGGACAGTGTGTGAGAGCGTCGGTGTCGGAGTACACGCCAGCCAACGCCAAACAGCTGTGGGAATTAGCGCCGTGCGAGGACTTACTGCCATTCATTTGCCAAAAGCAAACGTGTCCTACGGGTTAGTGTCTGTGTGTGTGGTGTGCGGTGTGTAGTGTGTGTGCATTCCCTCTCTCGCTGTGTGTTATTTTTTTCTTTAAACTTTATATATTCGTGTGATGCTGTGATTCAGTCTTAACGTCAGGGCAAAAGTTTTTCGGTTAAAGGCATTCCTATCGCTATTGTTTGTGTGAGTCTGTGTTGTGTGTGTGTGTGTTGAAAATTTTTCCTATCAATCACATATTATTTTCTATATCTCTTTTGTTGTGTTTTTTCAAAAGCTAACGATTTATTTCTGCAATTGTCGAAAGAAAATTGCGTTATTATTGTATATTATTGTTACTTATTTATTACTTATTATCGATAATATTGTCACGCAATACTAGGCTCGTATCACTGCAGTAATGGCAAGTGCGTGAACAACGACTGGCGCTGCGACGGTGAGGACGACTGCGGCGACAAGTCTGACGAAATGGACTGTTCGCGCAAATGCCACTATTATCTGCAGAGTTCTGGTGATAAAGTCCAGTCACCCAACTATCCCAGCAAATATGAGCCGAACAGCGATTGCAAGTGGACTTTGGAAGGACCTATTGGTTCCGGAATGGTGTTACAGTTTTCAGAGTTCGATACAGAGTCCAACTTCGATACCGTCCAGATCTTAGCCGGCGGTCGAACCGAGGAGTCCAGTGTCACTTTAGCCACACTTTCGGGTCACCAGAATCTTAGTTCGCGCTTCTTCACCACCGGTTCCAATCTAATGATCGTCAAGTTTCGTTCGGACGCATCAGTAGAAAAGCGCGGATTTCGCGCTTCATGGAAGACGGAACCAATTAAGTGCGGCGGAGAGATATTTGCTCAGTCAAGCGCTCAAGTGATCACATCGCCATTCTATCCCGAGCCATATCCCGGCGGTTTGGAGTGTGTTTATATTATTAGTGCGCCTCAAGGAAAGACAGTGACCTTAGAGATCGTTGAGTTTGATCTCGAACCGGAAAAGGATTACATTTATATTCGTGACGGTCCGGGATCTTCTTTCCCGATGTTGGCTAAACTGTCTGGTAATTTGACAGATAATCCGCGTTATATAGTGTCCACAGGGAATCGTGTTTATCTTTACTTTCACACAAGTTTCGGTGATTCTAGACGTGGTTTCGCCATTAGGTTCCGCACAGGTTGCGAAATCGACTACCTTTCGGACGGCGGTAATGTCACATCACCGGCATTCGGTGTTTCCAATTACCCCACAAACCAGAATTGCGTTTACCGACTGATACGACCCGGTGGTGGTTCGATGTCAATACTGTTCAACGAGTTCGATGTGGCCAATGACGACACGCTTCAGATCTATGATGGCGGCGATCAAACAGGAGTGTCACTTCATCCCAGTAAAGGTTTCACCACAAAGATCAAACCGGTTGGACTCACTTTAACCGCTTCCTCGGGAAAAATGCTTCTGTTATTCAAGAGTAATGCGCTGAATGCTGGTCGTGGCTGGTCTGCCAGTTTTAGTTCCGACTGTCCTGCGCTCAAAATTGGTCGCAACGCTGTGTCCTCATCGCGAGGAACTATGTTCGGCGCTAAAGTGATTTTTACGTGCCCTATAGGTCAAGAGTTCAGCAATGGTGAGACCAAGATAATGACCGAATGCAGACAAAACGGAAAGTGGTCTATCGATAGTATACCGAACTGTCAGGAGAGATACTGCGGACCAGTGCCGCAAATCGATAATGGTTTCGCTGTGGCGGCCAGTAATGTGACGTACAGAGGAATGGCTACGTACCAGTGTTACGCTGGTTTCGCGTTTCCGGCCGGTTATCAGACCGAGACTATAAAGTGCGGCGAAGATGGAAAGTGGGAAAAGCTTCCCGTGTGTCTCGCGTCGTCGTGTCCACCACTTCCCGAAACACCGAACGCCATTCAGACGTACCTCACTGGCGGCTCGATTCGCAGTTATGGCACAATTATTCGCTTCGAATGCGAGCCCGGATATCATCGTCAGGGCATACCAGTGATAGCGTGCACTTCAGTTGGTCAGTGGTCGGCGCAGCCGCCGATATGCGAGAAAATTCAGTGCCATATATTGCCCACTATTGACAGTGGTTTCATTGTCGACACTCAGCGCAAGTATTTTTTTGGCGACGAAGCGAGAGTTCAGTGTAACAAAGGATTTAAATTAGACGGCAATCAAGTGATCAAATGTGGCGCCAATCAATCGTTCGATAATCTGCCGCAATGTCGTGACGTTGACGAGTGTTCATCGAGCTCTTCGTGCGATTTAGCGTCAACGCTGTGTACTAATACTCAGGGATCGTTCTTTTGCAAGTGTAAGGACGGATTCGAGCCAAACTTAAACTGTCGCCCCAACAGTGACTTAGGTTTAGCCAGCGGTGCCATACCTGACGCCTCGATTCGTGTTTCCGGTACTGAGAATGGTTACAAGAAAACGGAAGTGAGACTCGACTCATCGCGCGGATGGTGTGGTGATGTTCCGCGTGTCGGCGAAAATTGGGTACAAATCGATATGAAAGCTCCGACAGTTATTAAAGGTTTTCGCATACAATCAGTGACAAGAGTTGACAGCACACAGGCGTATCCAATAACAGTTCGCTTACAACACGCCAATGAGTTAACCGATTTGTTTCGCGATTATTCCGATTTGTCCGGAAGACCCGTTCAATTTCGTTTAGCGCCTAACGGTGGCTCTGGATTGTCAATAGTGAACCTACCGATTCCTCTCGAGTCACGATACGTGCGATTACTGGTAATGGAGTTCGCTGTGGCGCCATGTATGAGGTTCGAGCTCATGGGTTGCTCGCGACAGGACTGTATCGATATAAACGAGTGTCTCGACAAAAATGGTGGGTGTGATCAACGCTGCGTTAACTCTCCCGGAGGTTTCAATTGTTTGTGTAATGTTGGCTATGAGTTATATATCGGTAACGGAACAGCTGGTTATAATGTGGCCGTTTCTGAGACCGGTCTTAAGGACGGAGACGTGTTTCGACTGAATAAGACGTGTGTACCGAAAATGTGTCCGCAACTAAAATCGCCCGTAAACGGAAAATTATTGTCGACTAAGGAAATGTACCATTTCGGTGATTTAGTGCACTTCCAGTGCGACTTTGGTTACGTGATGGTCGGCACTCGAACACTGCTTTGCTCGTCGAATGGTCTGTGGAACGGAACAGTTCCGGAATGCAATTACGCTCAATGCTCCACATTCTCGGACGACGCCGCTCAGGGTCTCAAACACTTGTCCGAATCGGTGGAGAATAACTTGATTCCGTACTTAGAAAATACCACTATTAGTTGCGACGAAGAGGGAAGACCATTGCGAGGCACAGCCACCTCTTCTTTTCGTCAATGCGTTTACGACCCGCAAGAGGAGAGATCAGAGTTTTGGCTGTCAGGCGTCACACCGAGCTGTCCGCGAATCAATTGCGGAACGCCTGCCGACACATTCGGTGCCACTTATGGATTCTACGTCGACACGCGATACAAGGCTAGCTTTTTCTTCGGTTGTGAGGAGACATTCACGTTAGCGGGCAAAACAGAAAAGAATGATAACGTGATTCGCTGCGGACCAAGCGGTTACTGGGACTTCGGTGACTTACGCTGCGAGGGTCCAGTGTGTTCAGACCCCGGACACCCGCCCGATGGTCAACAGATCGCCACCAGTTTCGAGCAGAACGCACAGGTGAGCTTCTCGTGCAACAGACCTGGTTATGTGACGTACTCGAGTGATCCGATAACTTGTGTGAAGAGCGCTGACTGCAAAATAGTGAAACCGGTCGGTTTGGCGTCCGGACTCATACCGGACAGCGCTATCAACGCTACCTCTCAGCGAAGCAATTACGAGTCAAACAAAGTGCGATTAAACTCTGCCACCGGTTGGTGCGGACAACACGAGCCGTTCACTTATGTGACCGTCGATTTGGGCAAAGTGTTTCGCATCAAAGCCATTATGGTTAAGGGTGTGGTCACGAACGACGTCGTCGGCCGACCGACCGAATTGAGATTTTTCTACAAAGTGCGCGAATCGGAAAATTTTGTGGTTTACTTTCCCAACTTTAACCTCACGAGTCGAGAGCCGGGAAATTACGGCGAACTCACTATTATTCCGCTGCCTGTTAGTGTGATCGCTAGGTTTATAATACTAGGAATTGTGTCTTACAATAAAAATCCATGTCTCAAGTTTGAGTTAATGGGTTGCGAAGACACTAAAGAGGAGATTCTGCTCGGTTATGACAACGGTTACCCGATGTGTGTCGATCAAGAACCGCCACATTTCGTCAACTGTCCGTCGAGTGCCATTGTGGTCACTAAGGGACCGATGGGTATAAATCCGGTGAATTTTAGTATACCTACTGCTGTCGATAATTCCGGTTTTGTGGCCAGAGTTGAGGTGAGACCTCTAGGATTTAGACCACCGATGACTGTATTTAAAGATACAACAGTTCAATACTTCGCGTATGATAGTGACGGCAATGTAGCCGTTTGTGAAGTGAATATCACTGTTCCCGACGAAACACCGCCGTCATTACACTGCCCTCAATCATTTGTTGTCGAGTTGGCCGAAGAGCAAGACAGTTATCAAGTGAACTTTAATGATACGAGACGACTGATTAATGCCACCGATGATTCCGGTGACGTTAAAATCACTTTAGTGCCGGATTCCGCTTTAATTCCATTGAAAGGCTATCGAAATGTGTCAGTTGTTGCCAGTGACAGGTTTGGCAATGAAGCGTACTGTCACTTTCAAGTGTCTATACAACCGACAGCTTGCGTGTCGTGGTCTCTAGAAGAACCGACAAACGGTGAAGTGAATTGTGTGCCTAACGATGCAAGCAATGGTTTCAAGTGTTCGGCCACGTGTAACACTGGTTACAGGTTTATCGATAACGACACAGCGAAGGCGTACGAGTGCACGACTGGCAACCAATGGACTCCAGGCTCTATCATACCAGACTGCGTGCCTGAGGACACCAATGAGGCGAGTTATGACGTGATCGCGAATCTCGAGTACCGAAGCGGCGGTTTCGCGCCACCAGCGTGTATGTCTGCGTACGTCAATTACGTGTCCAGTTATTACGCGTCACTCAATCAAATACTGTCTGATCGCTGCTCAGCAATAAACGTTCAAATGGCAATCATGTTCTTTAACACCACCATTACGATCAGACCAGACACTAACGCTCTCTCAATTGAATACGTGTTACGCATCGATCCAGCCGTGAGGCAAAAATTACTATACGAACTCTGCGGCTCCACTTTGGGTCTGATATTTGACTTAAGCGTTCCGTCGTCGTCAGCGATAATTGAACCCATTCTGAACATCTCGTCTCAACAAGTGGGCGGTTCGTGTCCGTCACTGCAAGCGATGCGTTCCAACATAATTAGAGGCTTCACGTGTCAGGCCGGAGAGATACTTAACTCCGTCTACAATATCACGCCTCCTATTGACAAGAATGGCAATCAAGACGGTCCGCGTTGTCTGCACTGTCCGGCGGGAACGTTCGCCGCGCGAGACATGCAAATTTGCGCGCTCTGTCCTCGAGGCTGGTATCAGGACTCCACTCGTCAGGCGTCGTGTCGTCAGTGTCCGGACGGCACTTACACCAGAGATAAGGGCAGTAAAAGTTTGTCGGATTGTATGCCTGTTTGCGGTTATGGCACATACTCTCTCACCGGTTTAGTTCCGTGTCTGCAGTGTCCGAGTAATACGTACTCCGGTGTACCGCCGAAAGAAGGATTTAAGGAGTGTCAGAAATGTCCAACAAATACGTTCACTTACTCTCCCGGTTCGGTGTTTATTAATGACTGTAAAGTAAAATGTCCTGCCGGTACTTATTCCGAAACGGGATTAGAGCCGTGCGGTCCGTGTCCGACAAATTTCTATCAGGAAAAAGAGGGACAAACAATATGTGACGAGTGCGCGGGTAAAGAGAAAACGCTACGTGTGGGCGCTTTAAGTCACGAGGCGTGCACTGCAGGACAGTGTACGTCAATCACATGTCAAAATGGTGGCGTGTGTTTAATACTCAATCACGAGCCGTCGTGCTACTGTCCCGCAGGTTTTTCGGGACTGCTGTGTGAGTCAGACATAAACGAGTGCGCGAGTGAGCCGTGCTATAATGGCGCCACTTGTGTTGATCAGCCTCAGGGATATGTTTGCAAGTGTGCGGCTGGTTATTCGGGACTTCAGTGCCAATTAGTGAGAAATGAGTGCAAAAACGACACGTGCCCGGAGAAGGCTATGTGCCAGGATTTGCCCGGTTTGGGTAATGTTAACTGTTTGTGTAGATCCGGTTACGAAGGTGTCAGCTGTAATATCACTATTAACCCGTGCAGTCTTGACGACAATCCCTGCGAAAATAACGGCAAGTGTATGCCACTAGTGCAGGGACGATACCGGTGTGAATGTCCTCCGGGTTGGACCGGACGAACGTGCGAGACAAACATTGATGACTGTGAGGAAGAGCCGTGCCTTTTAGGCGCCAAATGCACAGATTTAGTTAATGACTTTGCGTGCAATTGTCCGCCAGGTTTCACTGGCAAGCGGTGTCACCAGAAGGTTGACCTGTGTTCGTCCAATCCGTGTCAAAACGGCTTATGTGTCGATAAGCTATTCTTCCACGAGTGCATATGCAACCCGGGCTGGTCTGGAACGAAGTGCGAGACAAACATAGACGAGTGCGCGTCCGATCCGTGCGAAAACAATGGCGAATGCGTGGACATTGTTGACGGTTTCCGGTGCGTGTGCGACAACGGTTACACGGGTTCGCGGTGTCAGCACCCGGTAGACTCGTGCGAGACAAAGCCGTGCCAGAATGGGGGCACTTGTTTCGACTTGATTGATGGATTTATGTGTCAGTGTAGGCCTGGTAAGCATTCTTTGTCTGACTGACTCTATTTATAGACTATGATGATAGTCTTGTGTGTCGTTTGTTTCGGGCAATCAAAAAAAAAATTAGAGAAAAAAAAACTTTTTTCAAAAGATTAGAAAATTGTTTTTCCATGTCTGTCTGTCTCTTTTAAATATTGGTTTGAGGCTATACTTAACTTTAGTTTTTCGATCCTTACAGTGGACACACTTATTATTATTATTATTACTGTGCTATTATTATTATTATTATTTATTTCTGTTTCTAATATGAGTGGTATTTAGGATAAAGTTGTATAATATAAGTCAAAAGAGGACACAATTCTTGATGTGTGTGTGTATTGAGCACAGTATTAGATTTTTATCTCCATTTTTTATATTAATATTTTTTTTCTTGCTGCTGATGATAATAACTACAGTAAACCGATATTTCTTGAAATTTTAGTTTTTTTTATGTTAGATGCGAACGTATCACACAATTTATTAGTATGTGAGATACCCTGTCATGATAAGCAAATATTAATATCGTTTATATAATAAGTGATCGCGAATTTAATAAAGTTTCCTTTAAGTAGAGTCTCAAATAACTTACATTTGGTTTTTTTGTTTGCTTGATTATCTCACGAAATAAGTCAATCAATAATACATGGCTTTTTATAGCTTTAACCGATAAATTCAATTATTCAGTTAATAATACAAACTGATATAAGTTCCAATTAAGTTTTATTTAACTTTTTTATTATTAAAAGATAGGATGAAATTCTTTTATGTTAAGTGACACTTAACATATTTCCGTAAATACTGTAATAGTTTGTGTATTTCTTTCTGTTCAGTAGTTCAGTCAAGTTTATTATTATTATTCAGCAAATTTTATTCTCGCGTTAAATTAGCATTTATTGCGAATTATTTATTTCGTCGTGTAAAAAAAGTGTCTCGTTTTTTTGTCAAATAACTGTCAAAGTTTATTAACTTTTTAAGGAAAAAAATTAAACATTTCGAAGGCCTTAATTATCAATTTATATTTATTACCTCATGGATAAAACATGAAACGTATCGTCAAGTATTACATAAGAGAGACCTTAAGAGTCAGAGAGAAAGAAAGAAAAAAACACACACACACTCGCATAAGAAATAACTCGAGTTTTAATGACCTCATCGATGTGTTTACGTAAGCGCATCCTATCGCGCATAACTTAAGCGGTCCATCATTTCCGTCTTCACAATCTCTCTGTGTTCGTAACGACGGTTGCGGGTCAGACACAGAGGTTGCAAACATGACAAATCTATTTACTATCTCTATTTTTATCACACAAAAAAAACTGAATTCAATGTCAGCGGAAAATTATATTTAATAATTCCTTTTTTATATAAAAAAATATCTATTTCTCTCACACATATTTATTACAGAAGAGTCACTTTAAAAATAATAATTTAAAAATTTTTCTCGCATTACAGTATTTGATTAATGATACACACATTCTTACGAGTCGAGCATAAAATTATAAAATTTCTCTCCTCTTTTCATACAGAGTATGCAATCTCTTTATCTAAATAATAATAATATTTCCAAAGTACAGAAACTGGCTGTACGTAAGTAACTTAACTCGTCACATAACCCGATGATTTTGTGGTATTTTTCCCCTAATAAACTTGACTTGTGTGTGTGTGTGAGAGAGAGAGAGAGAGAAGCGGCAGCAGAAAAAAAGCGATTAACATAACTTCCTATATCGATGTTTGACACATAAATAATTACTATTTTATGCCTGATATACTCTTTTGGCGTACATTATAATTATATCGACCGGTATTTTTTTGTTGCTATTTTATTCTTCTTCTTACTTCTTCTGCTCTTCAGTGAACCCTAATTTTTTGTTACTAAAAACTATATGTACGGTATATTTTCTCTCGCATTTATTTTTAGATTTTTTGTTTAATAATAGAGTTATTTTTTTTAATTATTACACGTGAGAAAAAAATTGTTGCACACGAAAAAGTAATTATTATGGGTTAATAGACCGGCACCTAAATTTTTTTTCACCCTTTGTCTAAAATTAGGATTCGTTGGCCTGCAGTGCGAGGCAGAGGTCGACGAGTGCGTGTCAAACCCGTGCCATCAATTGGGAACCGGGCGGTGCGTCGACATCGACAACGGTTTCAAGTGTGAATGCAACGACGGATACAGCGGTGAACTGTGCGAAACCAATGACAACGACTGCGCGTCGTCTCCGTGCCTGAACGGTGGCTCGTGTCTCGACGAGACCGATGGCTTCAAGTGTATATGTCTGCCCGGTTGGTCGGGTGAGCGATGCCAGCGAGACATCGGAATGTGCGACTCTGATCCGTGTCACAACAGCGCGCGATGCGTCGACTTATTCCAAGACTATTTCTGCGTGTGTCCGTCAGGAACGGACGGCAAACGGTGTCAAACGTCGCCGCAGCGATGCATAGGCAGTCCGTGCCAAAACGAGGGCCAGTGTCGCGACTTCGGTTCAGGACTCAACTGTACGTGTACTGATAAGTACTCGGGAATCGGTTGCCAATTCGAGTACAACGCGTGTCAAGAGAATGTGTGTCAAAACGAGGCCACTTGCGTCAATGTTGGCGATGATGGATACAAGTGCGTGTGTCCTCCAGGCTATACTGGCAAGAACTGCAACGAAGACGTGATCGACTGTCACTCTACCTCATGCCCGCCCACTGCCACGTGCATCGATTTGACTAATGGTTTTTACTGCAAGTGTCCATTCAACTTGACTGGCGAAGACTGCCGCAAACCGATTAACATAAACTACGACATCTATTTGAACGACGAGAGTCGATCGTCGAGCGCGTCATTGGCCGCACCGTTCGAGTTAAGCGAAGCGACCAGTATTACGTTAGGTCTTTGGGTGCAATATTACGAGGAGTCGATTGGCACGTATTTTACTCTATATTCGGTTGAATCGCCACACCTTCCCATCGAAAAGCGACAACTGATTCAGCTCAACCATAACGGCGCCTTTATATCGCTATTCCCCGATAAAGTTCAGGACATTTTTATGCCTTATTTAGAAAATGTGCCCATAAATGATGGACAATGGTTAGTCAATACTAGAGTAATAGTGTTTCAATTAATTTACTAAACTATTTCTCATTGCAATTTGCCAGGCATTACATTAATATCATATGGGAAGGAAGCGATGGTTCACTGATGCTGATTACCGACACAGCAGTGGCCGGAAGTATTCCCGAATACGGCGTCGGTCTCGCTCTTCCATCGTACGGATGGATCAGTTTAGGTTCGCCGCAAGACGACAAAAATAAAGCGATTGTCGGCGCAGGTTTCCACGGACGCATCAGCAGAGTTAACTTATGGAACAGAGTGTTGGATATGAGTCGAGAGATACCGTCACAGTTCCGCAGCTGTAAGAACTCGCCGGTGATTTTCAACGGCCTTCTGCTGCGATTCAACGGTTACGATCGAGTGGAGGGCACTATCGAACGCGAAGGACCGGGAAAGTGCGGCGAACGCGTTTGTCCCACCGGTTACAGCGGTGACGACTGCAAAATACTGGAACAGGACAAGATTGCGCCCACTGTGTTGCACTGTCCGCCCGACATGTGGATTATATCGGAAAATAGTTCGACAGTTGTGAACTGGGATGAGCCGCAGTTCGCCGATGATCTGCGTTCTGTGCAAGTTTTTGAGTTGGAGAAGATTAAATCGGGTGAATCGCTGAAAAAAGGAATTTACGATTTGAGTTATGTGGCGCTCGATGAGACTGGAAACGCTGCCAGATGTGACTTCCAGGTGCACGTATTGCGCCAGTTCTGCAAGATTCCGCTGCCACCGATCGGTGGTGAGCGTCAATGCTCCGATTGGGGACCGGGAGGCAGGTTTAAGGTGTGCAAAATTACGTGCAACAATGGCCTACAATTTTCGCAACCAATACCAGAGTTTTATGTGTGCGGCGCTGAAGGATTCTGGCGTCCAACTGAAGATCCGGAAAAACCGCTGATATTTCCGTCGTGCGCTCCGAAACACGCGGCACAAAGAATATTCCGTCTACTAATGACATTCCCGTCAAGCGTTGTCTGCTCCGATTCCGGCAAAAAGATACTCACTTCTCGCATAAGCGAGAGTATGTTAAAGATCGATCGCGTATGGAAAGCGTGTTCCGATCAGACGCGTGGTTCGTGCAAAGGATTAGTGGTGAACGTGAAGTGCAGTAAACAGCAACCGTCGCTGCGGTCTAAGCGTCAATCGGAAAACAAAGACGTGTATAGCGTTGAGATCGCTTTTCCCGCAAATAACGATCCAATAATTAACGCTAATTCGCAGGACAAGGAAAGCCTAGACTCGATCATCAAGAAAGCGATTGTCGAGAATGCGATCTTTGACGTACGAGACACACTTCCAAATGTTATGCCAGACCTGACATCACTTAAACTGATCACTGAGTACGCGTGTCCACCCGGACAAGTGGTGATGGCTGACAGTTGCGTTGAGTGCAGTATTGGCACGCATTACGACGAACAGACCGCCACATGCAACAAGTGTCCGATCGCTACCTATCAGAACGAATTGGGACAGTTTACGTGCAAGAAGTGCCCCAATATTGCGGGCAAACAAGGAGTTACTGTCACTATTGGTGCGCGATCTGATGAAGAGTGTAGGGAACGCTGCAATGCTGGTAAATATTACGACGATGACGTTGGTCTGTGTCGACCGTGCGGTTATGGTCTCTATCAACCGTCTGAAGGCGCTTTCTCTTGCATATCGTGCGGCACTGGACTCACTACTAGAAGTTCGGAAGCGGTGTCACACCAGGAATGTAGACGTAAGCATAATTTCTTGTAACAAATTGAACTTTTTTATATATCATCAAATATTTAGTATTAATTTTTCTTATTTTGTTAAATAGCCGAATGTAATGCTGGCTTGCAGTTAACACCTGAAGGTAGTTGTGAACCATGTCCTATAGGATTCTACCGAACGCGTGGTCAACCAGCGTGTGAACAGTGTCCAGCAGGCGTTACGACAGCCACTAATGGCGCCGCCAGTGTTGAAGAATGCGATCTCGGTATTCAAAATTTTGTTAACCTCCTGTCAAAGTAGTTTTCTAATATTCATATATTTCTCTCTATAGAAATATGTCGCGCCGGACAGTATCTAAACACGACTCAGGATCTATGCGTTTGGTGTCCGAAAGGCTCGTATCAAGACGTGGAACAGCGTGACAGTTCATGTCTTCCGTGTCCGCCCAACTCAACCACTGATCGCGTGGGCGCTATAAGCCAAGATGAGTGCAGTAATCCATGCATGATAAATGACAAAATGGAGTTATGTCCGCCAAACGCCGAATGCGAAGCACCCAACGGTAGTGAGGATTACCGATGCGTATGCAAAGCGGGCTTCAAACAGATAGAGCCAAACGAGCAAAACTACACGGTATGCGTCAATATATGCGACGACTACTGCATAAACGGCGGTCGATGCGAATGGATGCCAGGCATGAAGAAACCGCGCTGCGAGTGTCTCATCAACTTTTACGGCGATCGCTGCGAACGCAAATCCGAGCTTATATACATCGCCGGCGGTATCGGTGCCGCCGTATTCTTCATCATATTTATTGTGCTACTAATATGGATGATCTGTGTCCGAACAACTTCGCACCCGTCGGTCACTAAGAAGATGTCGGTGCATACGATACCGACCGACTTCGCGCCCACACCCGCGCCTCAACCGAACTTCTATTACGGCGCGCCCGCGCCTTACGCGGAGAGTATCGCGCCGTCGCATCACTCAACGTACGCACACTATTACGATGATGAGGACGACGGCTGGGAAATGCCTAACTTTTATAACGAAAC
>JAQIVF010000787.1:0-18093 GCA_034698365.1 Steganacarus magnus
GGTAATATTTTAACTTTAACCGGTTAGAAAAGCTTTAACTTCTAACCTTAACTCTATTTAAAATTTTAACCTATCCGACAATTTTAACTCGGGTTAACCTTAACCGATTAAAAGTTAACTGTTAATTTGCTCATCTCTAATCTGAACTGACAAAATTTAAAGTGAACACAAAATTTTAGACATTTAGACAAAACTAATACGGCTTTAAATAAGTGTTCAAATCAAGTTTGGATGAGGTATAGTGAGTGGAAAAGAGTTAGAAGAGTTATACAAACACATAAAGTATATCTTAAGATTTTAAACATACAGCAATTCATTAAGATTGTAAATGATAGCAGTCGACGGTGAGCGCGCATTCTATATAATGTGTTATACTGTACTGCAGCTATCATAAAAGTAACTGCTATAGCGCTCGCAAATATGATGCAAATAAAATTCGCTAATAGAGGGAACATTTCTCTATTTATAATCTTAATGAATCTTTGTGTGATTTTAAAACGGCTGCTCTATTGCGACACATGTCACTTGTAAATTTGCTTAGAATGCATTATGCGAGCGCATGCGTGCGTATGTTATGTTTGATATATTGTACGCAATGTATGAGTACTAATCGATGACGCGTTAGAAATATAAACGCCATATAAAAACGTGTGTTTGGTTGGAGCGAAGTCTATGGCGAATTTAAGTGGTTTTAGTTCTGCTCTACAAATATCTGATTTAAACGACTTTATCATACCTTCGCAGGTAATTATTTTATAAGATAATCTTTATTTGTTATAAAGTGATATGGAAAGTGACTCAACAAAAGAGCGATACAAAGAGGGTTGGGATGAGAGTAAATGGAGTGAAGAGTTGGAAACGCATCCACTCTTTATGACTAAACAACCAGATGGTGACCAACAATTGGAACCACTCGTTGACGCGTTTCGACAATTAAAGTATGACAAAGATTTCAATACTAGTGTTGAGTTAGCGGTGAGTTATAAGGAGGACGGAAACGTACATTTTAAAGAGAAGAACTATCGATGGGCCATACAGTCATACACTAAAGCGATTGAATTGCGATGCGACGATAACTCCATTAATTCGATGGTTCACTCGAACCGTTCCTCCGCTCACTATCATCTCTCCAATTACCGATCATCGCTGAATGACGCGTTAAAGGCGTTTGAACTTAATTGTGAAAATACTAAAGCGTTAATACGAATAGTGATGTGTTATTATGAGCTCAAAAAATATCAACAATGTTTTGATTTATGCGAAAAATATAGCGATAAACAGATAGAAACTTTGCGCGATTATCAGAAAAAAGCCACCATTGAGTTGAAGTTGACTGAACGAAATCGTAGAAAACAAGAAAGTGATTTGAGAAGAGAGAGAAGCATCAGAGAAGAAATTGTGAATGCAGTTAACAAACGAAATATTAAATATAAATCAGTTAAATCGTTATTTGAGTCAATTCATGGCGCAGTAAATGATAGGCACGTGATTTTAAATGAAAAATTAAATCTTGTTTGGCCTGTTTTGTTGGTATATCCAGAATATGGTCAAACAGATTTTATTGAAAGTTTTGACGAAAACCATACTTTTCGACAGCATTTCGAGATTATGTTTGACGAATTTCCAGTGTGGGATAAATCGAAAAAATACAGTATCGATAATATCATAATTGGATATAAATCTATACTGAATGATGAAATTATTAAAGTTGATTGTGGCCAACAATTAAAACAAGTGCTTGTTAGCCATGATTTTATGTTAACGTCGTCAGTTCCAACGTTTATTTTAACTGCTGGTGAGACAAATGCTAGAATTGATTAAAAAACATTTAATTTTCTTTCTTTTTAATTAGGCATGCATTAAACCGGTAGAAAGAAAAAAAGAAAATAAAAATGTAAAAACGAAAGTTGAAGTGTCTTTGGGTGACTGTTTGGCGTGTAGTGGTTGTATCACATCCGCAGAAACCATTTTAATTCAGCAACAGTCGCACGAAGAGCTTTATAAAATTATTGAATCAAATAAAGTACATATATTTTAGAATAAATTTATCGTTGTTTTAAATATTTGTATTTTAAAAAATTTCCTGATAGAATAATACAAGTAATCGCAAAGTGGTGGTGATATCGCTATCATTGCAAAGCATAGCGTCGATTGCAGCCAAATATGATTTGAATATGAAAGATTGTTCCGAAAAGCTCTCGTGTTTTTTTAAAAATCTAGGCGTTGATTACGTATTTGATATATCACTGGCTCGACACCTAAGCCTTATTGAGGCGCAAAATGAATTCATTGAACGATTCAATAAGAATTCGTTTCCAGTGTTGACATCTGTGTGTCCGGGTTGGGTTTGTTACGCCGAAAAAACGCACGGAGAGCTCATTGTGCCACTTTTAAGCAAAGTCAAGTCACCTCAACAGATAATGGGAGTTCTCGTCAAAAGTTTATTACTGCCTCAACAGAGAGAGAATATTTATCACATCACAATAATGCCGTGTTATGACAAAAAGTTGGAAGCGACCAGAAATGAATTGAATGATTCCGGCGATAATACTTCTAAAGAAGTTGATTGCGTACTCACACCACTCGAAATCGAAATTATGCTTAATAAAGAAAATGTTATTCTATCCGATTTGAATAACCAATTGCTTGACACAATTATACCGGAATATCAAAATGAATTATTAAAATCTCATTTGGGTTCAGGATCTGGAGGTTACGTTGAGAATTTATTTCGATTTATGGCCACTAAATATTTTAATAGTGACAAAACTGGTCAGCAATTAAACTATAAAACAGTTAGAAATCGTGATTTTATTGAATTAACGCTTGAAGATGAGTCTAATAATAAATTGTTATCGTTCGCTATTGTTAATGGTTTTCGTAATATTCAAACTTTAGTGCAAAGAATTAAAAGAAAAACTTGTCATTATCAATACGTGGAAGTGATGGCGTGTCCCTCTGGTTGTCTGAATGGTGGCGCACAGCTAAGAGCTGACCGACCATTAGAGGATAATATACTCGATAAAGTTGTCAATTTATATAATTCACTTGATATTATATCGCTCCCTGTTGATCGTGAGAGTAATACTATTAAGCATTTGTATACTAAATGCTTTTCAACACCAAATCAATTAAACCTGTATACTACTTTTAAACCTGTGGTTAAGAATTTAAACCTCATTAATGTAAATTGGTAGCTAATTCGTGCTTCACTTATTAGGTTTTATAAAATCTAATTACGGTACTGTTGTTTTTTTCAAATAAAGTTTTAAAATATGATATTACCGGTATATATCTAATTTTAATCTTTGCCTAACAAGATGTCATGTCTTATTTAATCACAGTATTATCGCGATATACACTCGCCTTTAGGTAAGAAAAATGTACAGTATATTAAAAAAAAGGTTACCTTCTTTTTTCTAATTTAAATTCGAATTTTTCTGGAACTCATCTACTGTACAGTATACTCGCATATTAATGTAAAATATTTGGTACTTTTGAGACTTTAAAGCTTCGAAGATTTACAAAGTATTAAATAAACCTCAAGGGTTTTTACAATGTGAAATAATAATTCACACGTAAATTTCACATTAAATTTTATCTTTTACAGAATTTTGAAATACTTCGCGAGTCTGTAAAATGAATTTGGGATGAAAATTCATCCATTTTAATGCGATTATATATAAAACCTTATTTTTCACTAGTAAATCATATATTTAATAATTTAGGGGTATTATGGATTATTTTTATAAACATTGAAGTTCTCAATGTTAAGTATGGAAAAGCAATCATATTTCGCATGTTATCAATAACTTTCAAATTTATTATGATAAAGACATTATTATATTGATGCACAAAAGTAATAGTTTAACATCAAATAATTTTTCACAAAATTTGATTAACCATTTACCTATCATATACAATATATTACCACATAAAATTTATGCACCATTTAATCCAAGGTCTAAAAAATTATAAATATGTTATGCAACGATTTTTGATGTGCGCAGACGCACTGACAGGGAAGTTATTGATTAAATCCCAGTTTTCATGTGATTCTAGTGATTTTCGAAAAAGTTATTCAAAGTTTAAAGATGCCATTAAAGGGAATAAAAGTGATCGAAATTGTGGGATTGGCTCCATCGCCATTCTGTGGACTTATTTTATCGGATTTTGGTGCTCAAGTCATAAGAGTTGATCGCGTATGTAAAGCTTTTTATTAAACCGTTAAATGATTACAATGCGTAATGTATAGCCATTCAGACCACAACCCGATTGCCTAACGAGGGGTAAAAAGTCCGTGTATATCGATCTTAAGCAAACTAAAGGACAAGAAGTTATGAAACATTTATGCGATTCATCGGACGTTCTGATCGAACCATTTCGGGCTGGAGTTATGGAAAGACTTAATTTAGGACCAAATATTTTGATGAGTTCGAATGAAAAGTTAATATACGCTCGACTTTCGGGTTATGGCCAAACTGGAGTACTTGCTAATAAAGCTGGACATGATATTAATTATCTGGCAATATCTGGTATTCTTTCTCGATTGACGAGTAATAGCGCACCTAATCCTCCCATCAATATTTTGGGTGACTTTGCTGGCGGAGGACTTGTGTGCGCTCTCGGTATTTGTTTAGCTTTAATTGAGAGATCAAAATCAGGCAAAGGACAGATTATTGACGCTAATATAGTGGAAGGCGCCAGTTATGTGTCGTCCTGGATATGGCAGTCAATGAAACCCGATAACGTCTTGTCGGATATGATTTGGCCAAACCAGTCACAAGCCGGCAAAAATACTTTAGATGGTGGATCGCCATTCTATAAATGCTATCAAACAAAAGATAACAAGTATATGGCAGTTGGAGCTATTGAGCCGCAATTTTGGCAGCAATTCATTAACGTAATTGGTATCGACGATCAAAAATACAACCGTTACGATATTACTCAGTGGGCAGTGATTACCCAAAAAATTCAGCAAATTTTTAGTTCTAAGACTCAGGAAGAATGGGTTTCAATATTTGATTGTGTGGATGCTTGCGTTACACCCGTTCTAGACTTGGAGGCCGCACAGCGCTACCAACACAACGTCACTCGAAATTCTTTTTTGTCTGATGGCTCTCCAACACCGGCTCCAGTGCTCTCTCGCACTCCGGCTAATACTAAATTTGATGAACAAAATGTGCATTTGCATACTAAGCAAGTTTTACTTGAACATGGATATACTATTGATTATATTAGAGATTTAGAGAATGAGAGTGTTATACAATCACTTAATAAATCAAACCTTTAATGCAACGAATTTCGCTCAAATTAAATCTTAGTAACAAAAATATTTTTTATATGTTTTATGAATTATTTTATTCTTTGTTAATTAATTTTATTCCGAAGATTTACAAATTTTAAGTTATTAACAAATATAATGAATTTTTGTTGACAATAAAAATTGTTCAATTAAATAAATTTATATACTCATAATAAATTTAATTTATATTTTAGTAGTAGTATTTTTTAAATGGAAATTTCTTAAAAATTTGATAAAATAAAAAATAATCTAACGATAACTTATTGGAATGCAAAAATTGAAACAAACTTTAGTGTCATTTATTAATTATTACATTCCTCATTGAGCTTGAAAATTCAAAATTAAATTGAAACAACTTTAAAAATATATTTAAATTACTGGCAAATGAAAAACTTATTTAAAATGTTTAAAAACATTAAAAATCAATTCCTAGTTTTTAAATAAGTAGATGAGTAAAGTTTTGCTAATTACGGTAAGTTTATACTGTATGTGTACGTATACTATAGAGGAATGTGAGTACATAATGTCAAATACCAGACCGATATTTTAATTATGAGCTAATACAGTACAACCACTGACAACAAAACAAAATAATTCAAATTTTTAAGATATAGATTAATTTCAATTAATTTGATATAAATGAGATTATATGAAAGTATTAACTATTATTAAGTCATTTGTTTTCTTAAAGATGTATAAAAATATATAACTTAGAATAAATTTATCTAATAGTTTAATTTATTATTTGTAACTTAAGTTTAAGTGAAAAATCATATGTTAACTTGCAATTGACGGTTAATTAAACTTCTATACTAAATGGCAAATCAAACATCAAACCGCTTGATTATCATTAATCTGTTCCTCATTAATTGCAGATAACTTGTATTTTCCACTTAAGTGACTGATGTCATGTAGTTTTAAACATTCCGATGATATAATCTTATTATCGCGAAGATTTAATTTAAATTGATTGACGGCAGTGTTGGGCGTAATCTCGAATGGCCTTAAATTATTAAAATCGCATTTAAGCTCTTTTGCTAAATATCTGATAAATTCTCTGATAACACCACCGTGTGTTACAACTACCACTCGCGACGATGGTTTAACGCAACCAATTAATTTTTCATTGACAAAAGCTTTAACTCTTTGATAAACTTGTTGCAAAGTTTCTCCGCCTTCGGGAGTAAACTCAGATAAATTAACGCCATTTTTCTTGGCTTCTTGTTTTAAATACTCAATAGGTTTGCCCTCTAAAGGTCCAAAACCCCTTTCACGGAGCAATTTATCAGTGATTATTGGTTTGATGCCGCCAACAATCGCTTTACAAGTATCCAATGCTCGACTTAAATCACTGGAGAAGACATAATCGTATTGATTGATATCGAAGTGTTGAGCCAATTGCGACGTTTGTTGTATGCCTTCTTCACTCAATTTCGCATCGCTTTGTCCCTGAATTGTTTTCAACTTATTTTCAACTGTTTGACCACTAATTCAAATTTTAATAATCATTCATTCATTTTATTTTTAATAACAAATTGATTGAGACTTACTGTCGTATCAAAGTTAAGTAAAGGGTATAACTCATTGGTGCTGTATATGATTTGATTTTAGTTATCATATATAAATCTAAACATAAAACTTAGTTACAAATTGTAACTTACAATCCTAACGTAAAATTGTTATGAAAACTCTATTGCGTTTAAAATGGTATTTTGTATCGATATCTATCGTAACGCAATCTATTGTTACTAACAACTATTATAAATAAAATGTTTTACCATTTGTCCATCTATTCTAACTAAAGGATAAGGATAACAATGAGCTCAAAAGTGGTGAACTTGGGCTTCATCTTGTTTGGGTCAAAGCTCAAAAATTAAATAACTATTTTGGATTAATTATGTTACTATGGTTTAAAATAAATACTCTTTAAATTAAAGTAAGCTCATTATAAATTTTCTATCTTGTTTTTTAGGACATATTACCAAATAGGAAGAGTCGCAAACAGTGCTAAGTCCAGTTGATATTCTACATATCATCGTCATAATACAGTTCACATAACAGAAACTATGTTAAATTTCTTAGCTTTATAACTGTTTTTTGCCCAAAAATCATCCTTTTTATTACCTTTAAATTGAGAAAACCTGTCATTACAATAGTGTTGTTTCGCTTTTTGAAAGTGAAATTAAACAATAAGCGATAAGCGATAAGCTAAAACAAAATAAAAAGCGAAATTAAAAAATTTTAAAAGAAAAAGGCAAAATACAAGTGAATTTAAAATGAATTTTGCTTTCGAATTTGTAGGAAAACACAGTAAAAGCGAAATCAAAAAGCGAAAGTGAATTTAAAATCTAAGTGAAAAGCTAAAGCGAAATACAAGCTAAATAAAAATATTAGTCAAAACAAAAGTTAAAGTCAAGTGAAATTAAAAAACTAGTTGATTCAATACTACTTTACACTTCTTTTTGCAAAAACTGCCAAAAAATCTCACAAAATTTGTTACTTCGCTACAAATTTTTCTTTATCAGTCTTATTTCAAATTTTTTGGTTACCATTTAGTTTTCAAAAATAGTTTCCGAGTTAACGCAGCATAAAATTTCTTGTGTAAATAACAAATTTCTAATGATGAGTGCCTTTTAAAGGCGAAACAGAGTTTCAGGTAAGTTAGTAAAATAATGCGGAAAATGCCGGTCAGCCGCATGTATATTTTAATGCAGTTATTTAGAATTATAATACTTACATTAGTTTAATTTATATTTTTTAATTTATTATAATTTAATAAATACCTTTCTAATAACTACAGAATATTGGTTTATTTATTGTTCTGAATATCCTTAAATAAATAACAATTTTCTTTGCGTCAAACCAGAGAGTAATGCTTTTATTAATGTTTGTTAATTATAAATAAAAAATGACACAAAAAGGTTTTTACATTGGACTGAGAAATACCTCTATTATTAAGTTACAGTTAAGTTAAATGAATTTAAATAGTGTTACAGCTTAAGTTAGAGGGTGAGTGTTGTGAGTTTTGCTTGTTTGTCTTACTCTTACAGTTTCCACTGTACGCAACTGTAACTGCTTTTCCTTTTAAACACGAAGCTTTCTGCAAATGACAATAACTGGTGTACGTGACATTATCTATACCACACACTGGTCGAACGTCGGCATTAGTTGGTGGACACTCTTTCTTACAGCGCACGCAGTGTGGCTTAAGCGTATGATCTAATACGCACGCTTTTGATCCTTCACATCGTACTTTATCGCACGCTTCTGTTTCATAATTGAGTTTAAAATTAAATTAAATAAGTTTAAATTAAAAGTTTCAGTTTACAAATATGTTTCAAATATTTCCTTCAAAAAATATGTTTTAATAGTATGAATTTTTTTATTTTCAGTGAAAAATGTGATAAATCTAATCCCAAACCCATTAAATCCTATTTTGTTGCATGTTTTGAAAAGCCGCGAAACAAATCTTATTTTTATATCTTACTCCATATAAAGAAAGAGATAGCAACCTTTAATTAGACTCTAATTAAGTTATTTTACTTGCAATAAATGATTTCAGAAATGAGAAGTTTTTTGAATTGTTGTCTAGATTTCTTATAGAATTTATAAATATTATTAACATGTAAATTAACCCCTAGATAATATAGTTCTTATTATATATTGTTTTATCAGAGATGAGAGTAGTTATAGAATCATAAAAATGCATAGAAATCAGTAAAATAAAAATGATTACGTTGACACTGTCCGTAGTATTCGACGCTCAATGTCACATCCTTTCGGCATCTCCTTTGCAAAAGCCTACAGACGTGCCGATAGGTGCGACCATCACTTCCTATAAAAGAGTTAAAGGAACATGTCTTAAAAGGTGATCGATCATTGTTCAAACTCTAGCCGTTAATTATAATATAAATCATAATTGATTGAAATAATACCAAAGCCATAAACTTCCAGCTGTAAAATGTGACATAAAATGATAAATCATAGAATAAATCAATGAACACTAATGCATCAAAAGTAACCATTTTATATAATTTTTATAATATTTACAACAAAAAAACATCATATAAGCAAAATATTACTTGAGTTTTGTTTAGGCTCATTGCATATTAAAAACTAGCTTAAATTTTAAACTGTGCTGATTTTTATAGTGTGAAAACGATATAATAAGGCAACAATCACTTTGTAATAACTAGGGAATCGAATGTCGTTAGAAAAGGTGTAAAATCCAAACTAAACGTTCATAAATAAATAGCTTGAAAACTAATGAGAAAATTTTTAAAATTTAATTATGTAAAATAAGTTAAAATACAGTGTATACTGTAGTAATATTTTAGGTTTAATTTGGTGAATCGAATTTTGTCTTATCATTTAAAAAGTTCATTTGAAACGTAGAAATTAAAGCGTAAAATTTTAGTATAACTTTTCCTGTAAAAAAGTTGAAATGAAATAAAATCTAAATTTTTCTTCAAAAGTGTATCATAATTCAAGGCATAACAAATAGAAAATTTCCAAAAAATTAAAAAATTGATTGTAATTAACTGTAAATAAGTTAAAGTAACATCATTTAAGTTTCCGAAATCTCCGAAATTGTAGTGATTTCAAAATTTTCCGAATTATTCCGAATTTTTTCGAAATTATGAACTTTTAGAAAAGTTATAGTTAAAAATAAGGTGTTTAAAGAAATTTCACTGTTTTTGTTCCGTAAATGTCTCGACTCTGGTAATAACTATGTATAACTACTATCTGTTATAATTACATTTTTTAAATACAAGCTTTCTATATTTTCTGAGTTTGTATGATAAAATATATATAAGACTTTACTTTATAGTACTTTCGTAGACAGCACCAGATAATTATAGATATAAACACTGTTTATCGAAAAGTATAATTTTCGTTTAACTATTTTAGGTCACCTTCGTAGCGAAAAAATGGGTTCGCTTCTCGATTGTAACCCTTGGGAGGTGTAATCTAAAATTTCAAACTCGAAAAATTAGGGTATATTCATACAAAGTTTAGTGTATGTATAGATGGCAAGGTCCGAGTCTTTCAGGTCTTTGCCTAAGACTCGGACCGGACTCGGACTTCTATTCTAGAGTTCTGAACTCGGACTCGAAGTGATTTGTAAGACTTGGACTCGGACTCGGTCCCAACTTTAAAGACTCGGACTCGGACTCCGAACCTCAATTGTTAAATAATAATAAATATTAATTGGAATCGATTTATAACATATCGCAAAATAGTGTAATATTATGTAAAAAGCTAATATAAACTAATAGTTCTAAAAAAGTAAATATTAAATTTTTTTTTATCAATTTTTGATTGAAAAAAATCAATTTTCGAAGATATTTTAAGTAAAATTCGATTCCGGGTCCGAGTTTAAGTCTTTTATAGTCGAACTCGAACCTGGACTCGGACTCTCAATGATTTAACTCGGACTCGGACCTCTCCTGACATCAAAGACTTTAACTCGGACCTGGACTTCAAAAGACTCGAGTCCGAGTCCAGGTCCGAGTCTAGAGGTTAACTTTCTGCCATCTATAAGTGTATGCGTAGATTTTTTAAATACATTAAACTAAAGCAAACCGTTCTGACGATGTAAATACATTTAACTTTCATTCTCGAGTCAAATTAAAGAAACATCAAATAAATTAAATCCATTTGATTTATAAATATTGTCTAAATTTAATATCTCTAATAAAAATTGTTTGATAAAAAATAACATTTTACCGCAAACAGAACCCATTCTTCGTTTACGTCGTGAGCATTTAGGGGCACAGATGCAAACAGGTTGCTGTTCCGCATTAACAATACATTTTCTCTCAAATCCGCATTTAACGTCTTCGCACGTGGCTTTAATGATTATATCATTCAATTTCATAGTGATTAATATTTTTACAAATTTCTGTTAAACTTACATTTACATGGAATACACGGCACACCACCTCTTAAAGAGCGGTAAAAAAATAATTTACCACTTTTTAAATCTTCATGGCTGTATGCAGTTGTAGCGATTCCATTATTGGAAGAATCTCCGCCATAACAACATTCTTCTTTCGTAACTGCTGTTTGCAATAAGTCGGTACATTTACCATTATTATCAGGTGAACCCCAGCAAAGTCCAGCTAATTTTAAATAGAATCTACTTTAAGGATTTATAAAAAAATTGCTTTTTGTATTTATATTATGCTAATTAGTTAATTACAAATATATATTAAATAATCAATTCCATCAATGATAATCTTTACCCCTTCAGAGTATAGACACGGAAAAATTTTTAGAGTGGATAGGGATTAAGTAAATTTTTATTTGATTGAGATTAAACTTATTATAAAAATTTGCGAAACATAGGAAGCAAATGAATGCTTGGATGCAAAAACCAGACTTTTGCATATTAATTATTGAGAAACGCGTTAAGTGTTTATAAGCGTTCTTAAATAATATTGACTATTGTTGGCACTTTTTAATATTGAAAATAAATTCGATTTTGTTAATAAATAAAAATTTAGTTGAATCTATTATAAATTATACATATTATAATAAAAGTATATAATTCTATATGTAAAATTTCTAATACTTAGCAACAATGGATTAGAATCACGTAATATGTTTCTCAATAATTAATATTCAAAAGTCTGGTTTTTGCATCCAAGCATTCAAATGTTCTAGTATTATATAACTGTGTCCAAAAAATCCAAAAATATCTATTATTTATATAATAAACATTTCCTTTTCTCATTTCTATCAAATATTTTTAATCGTTTATCTAAAGCATCCTTTAATTGAAATAAGTTGAAAAAAGATAGTATTTGGCTGTGAGCAAAGTTAAAACCGTTTTTTATATGCTAAAATTTAGTTTTTTAAATTAAAAAAATAACAAGCTTCAGGACAGGAGAGCAATTCATAATAATTAAAAGAACTGAGCTCTCATTTTCTACCTCACAACAGTCATTACGGTCACAACAGTAGTGAAGTTACGCTAAAATTATTTGATGGCAAAACTTAATTTTAAGAGTGTCCAAAAAACTTCATTTATAATTTGCGCTTTAACGGCGAAAAAGTGGGTACATTCATTTAACAATAGGCGCTTTCGTTCCCTCTGGTCTATCCCAGTAACAACACCCCCAACTTTCTTTATCGTCGATATTCTCTCATAATATAAAAAATCATTCTTAATGTTCGGATATAGCCTAAAAATAACAATATAAAAGTAAAAATACAACGCAGTTAAACTTTAAAAGAAACTTTCAAATGAATAGTAAAGGCGGCAAAGGTTTTCTTTTTGATAGCCATATGTCATTGTCAAGCATAGACGACATCTTTACAGTGTCTGACATTTGTTACATTTTAGAACCAGATTTATGGTTGGCTCTATTATCCGAACTAAATTGATGTTTTTCGTAATATCGCCATGTAATTGTAACACTTTCCAAAGGTTTTTTTGTATAACGATATATAAATTTTCATCGAATATTACCAGAGGGTATCCTTAGTTTATAGCAATGCTTTATAAACGAAATACATATAAGCCAAATGTGCTCTCAAAGGTGACCCTGACCTTAACACTAACTGTACTATTTCTTAGTGATAGCTTTGATCTCTCTCTACCTAATATATAGTCAGATTATTTTTATTTTAAATTAATCTTAAAAAACTATTGCTATAGTAAATTAGCAAAAAACTATTTCTGCTTATAGTATACTTTTGCTTCAAATGTTACTTATATAAACTATAAATGCGCGCAAAAATAAGATAAAACTTTCTTTATATAAAATAATAAAGCTCTCTGCGTTCTTTTGGTTTCGTCAAAGTTAGGACTATTAGACTAAATTTCTAGAAATGCATCAAAAACAACAGACAAACAGACTTTATATAAATACAAGACTCAATTTTTATTTTCTCTTAGTAAATAAGTTTCGCATTGTATTTAATGGCACATAAATGTATTGATTTGATGATGTATTGGTATAGAGTAATACACGGTAATCTAAACCACATCAGTAATATACACATGTATTATTAAATAGATTTTTTGCCAAAATGAATAATAATATAATAATATATCGATAACTCATAATCAAAAGAAGAGCAGAATATATATTTAAATGCGATTCATGTTTGATCAAAGCACAAATTAGAGTGCAATTAGGATATGTTAGAGAAAATATTTTTGAAACGCAAGCGAAGTTTAACCGTACATATATCTGCATATTTTAACATATAATTATTTTAAATTATACTTTATTATTTAATGATAAATTTTTCATTATACTGTACTATCACATATATATTTGGTTAATTACCATTTTATTGACCATTATATTATTACTTATAGAAAAATATAAAATTTATAGATAATAAAAAAATAAAATAGTAATTGATTAAATTAAATTGGTATTAAATTTTATCAAACATTATATTTAGATAACTGTGAAAATTATTATATTATACATTTTAAAACATACCGTTTTATTTGTTTAATTGCTTTGAGTTAAAATAAAAACTTTAAACTTTTTATGATTAATTTTGATGAATAAAAACATTTTATTTCATCGTCAAATGCTGAGCTAATTTATAATTTAATATTTTAAAATTTAGTTTAAAGTTAATGATAGTATTTCATGTCTATCTATGCTTTATTTTGCGTAGAGTAGGAAAATATCTGATTTTTAGTGGAGATGTTTAAAAGTTTTTAAAGTTGGAGCAAATATTTTTTTTATTGATTTCTTAGTTAATTCTAATATAGTGATATTTATTACTGAAATGAATAATATAGGAAAGGCAGAAAGAACAGCAAAAGTATTATATTAGTGCACAAACGGAAATCGCAAAAATAATTTTTTTAAAAGAAAGAATCAGAAATTTTTTAGCTCATTGTTAGGTTCTCTCTATTATACTGAGACGGAATTGATGTTTTCTTCATATAGTTTTTTTAAACTTTTTTAGTTTTTACACAAAACAAATGTGCAGATTCTAAAGCAAATTTTGTCGAATAGAGAGCGGGTTCAGCAAACATCCGGATCCAGAGATTTCTAACAGTGCAAGTTTATTGTTCCATAAACACTTACAGTTACGCGACGAGAGTAACGCATTATTGTCAAGTCGTCAAGACATGCCAAATGTCTAAGAAAAGTGACCCTGAATGCCAGACTTACTGTACTATTTCCTTACTGATACAGTTTGCGACATAATGCAGTACGAAAACGCATTAACTTTTTCTTTTTCCAGACCGTAGCAGTATTTAAGTTTTAAGAACTTTTTTAGATGCCGTTTTAGATTAATATAGAAATTTAAATTGAGATGCAGAGTATTTAATAATTAATATCTTAAATTTACTTTTTTTTTACCCACTTTTTTCATTATAAATTGAAATTTTAATACTGTATAATGATATTACTAATAGACGGGAATTGTTAAAAACTATAGTTTCATAGAGGTCTGGCTCCACTAAAAAAATTTGGAAAACATGATTTCTCCATTAAAAATCAACATTTGAAAAGTTGTCGTTCAAATTCGGTTTCTGAGATTTCGAGATTTCTGAGATTTTTGGCCAAAAATTGAAAAAACTTGTAGCTTAAATCCGATGAGTTTGACCCCACTCCCACTAAATCGCGGCTAAACAGCCCCGATTGCACTTTTGAGTCTGTATAACATAACTATAGTTAAAAACACTAATTTTAGAAAATTTATCTTCACATTATTGTAACATTGCATAATAAGAAAAACTCTTTCAATCTTTATAACTTCGATTGTAGTCCTAAACTGACATTAAAAAGAGTATTTTCCACGAGAAATTCATTCAGAGAATTCAGAGAATATTTTACAGAATTTATACCCAAAATGTCTAAATTTACCTATATATTTCACCAAATCAAGTTCAAGGACACATTCAGTTCCCTAAAAATTAATTTCCTTGAGTTTTACTCTTAAGTAGATTTCAAAGGTTCTTATAGCGCATCTATGTATTATTAAAAACTAAATCTTTTCGAACCTAAAAAATAAGAGGTGGTAATGAACAGAATAAATAACTAGTGTCTATGGGTTAGAAATTAAATTAACATATGTATTGACGTTTGAGTTAAATAAATTATTATTGAACTAAAATAAGTTATTTTATGCAAAAGTGACAACAGACTGGAGTAATTTATTGAAATTGAAAGTAATTTCTTAATAAATGTTTCAAAGATTCTTCATTAACAGCATTAAGAATATTTTATAGAATACAAACTATAAATTAAAGTTCTAAAAGATATATAAAAACATAAAGGTTCATAGACAGCATTATTTGTAAAATTTTAAACAAACCAAATATGACTCGACAACTTCAAACAAAACCAAAAATTTTATCATAAGTCCAGACAAATAGGTTTTGAGCATTACTGATTTAAAAATAAATATGATTTTTCACAAAATAAAATCGAATTTACATTCAGACAAAATTTGTTATTTTTTAGCTCACTTCTCTCTAGAGAAAAACGAGCTTATGGTTTTAACGATATCTGTCTGTCTGTATATCTGTCCGTGTGTCCGCAATCCTCTTAAGCGCGAGAAGTATGTCACTTCCATGCTCTATCTTAATACTTTAAGACATGTAATATATAACCTGATTACGCGGTGCGTCTTAAAATTAATATAAGTAACAATGCGATAAAGTAACAATGATTTAAAAATGATTGCATTAAATTGCATAAAAAATTAGCTCTATTATGAATGTTATGTGACGACAATTATGGTTAAATCAATAATATGGTTAAATAATTAAAAATTAATCAATAATTAATAACATTTAATTGTTTGTATTGATGCATATTAAGAAATAAAATTAAATAAGCTATATTTATATCAACTCGTAAGATATAATGCATAAAAAAATTTAATGAAAGCTTTAATGCGAATTAAATTTTTAATATACATACAAGAAATTGAAAAATTTAATGCTAATAAAAAGAAATAATTCCTTCAGATAAGTTATCTTAAGTTTATCCAAGTTTATAACATTATCGTATACTATTATCCGGATAATATAGATATTTAATTTTATCAAAAACTATAGTATTATAGGGAAATTGAAAAAAGTTTTCAATTTTAACACTAATAAAGTTTGAAATATATAAATTAAAAGTTTAGAAAGAAATTCCAGAATATTTTCGAATTAATTCGAGAAATTAAATTTGTAAACTCAATTTGAATTTCAAGGCTCATTATTTATTTATAATATTTGTCAATAAAAAGAAATAGTAAAAACGTGTGTTATTTTACACACATTCAATGATTTATTTTAAGAACATTTAAAGCATTAAATTAGTGTTTAGTCTATTAAGTTTGTTTAGCGCGTTTTAGCACAAGTTTAGCACATAATTGCTAAAGACATGCGATGCGACTTACCATTGACGATACGTAATGAGAGGCTAATGAATAGAATGAGATGTAATAATAAAAAAGTGTTCAAACATCTAGTCAGAGTGTCGCCAAACCAGAAGCGAATAAAAGCAATGTATCCATACAGACCAAATGTCGACATCTCTGCAAACTTCTATCAAAAGTAGAATTTGAATGACTAAAAGTTTTGCATGTTTAGAAAAATAGTACTCAACAGAATTACTGGCGTAAGACTTAAATGCCTTCTCACTACGTTTCAACGTTAATAAGTATATATAGAAACTCGTTTTATGCATATACTATTAATCTATTCTAAGTCTGCACACAAGGTGTTACACGTGACAAGAGCACCACTTTTTAGTTTTCTTACCAAACAATGCGTACGGCGTTCAGTTGAGTTGGCTTACAGTTGTACACTATTGATCAAACACTATAGTAACTGTTTAACTTACAAATTATAAATTATAGTTTATTATTTTAAAAAGTATGTAACAATTAATTTGATATTGAACTTTCCAATTAGTTTGAATTATACCACTTCTAGACTGTCTGCACCAAACAAACTGTCTGAATGAGAATAAAATTAGATTAAACCATCAGTCAGATAGCAATTGACAATCATCGAGCATTCAACAAAAACAAGCATTCAGTTTTTTTTAGAAAAATATTTATATAAAATTTAGAGAAAAAATAATTAGGAGTAACAAATTAGTCGAATTAATTTACAGATATTAATTAAAATTTTTCTTTAATGTAAAAAATTTAATGTCTGTCTAACTTTTTGTCTGAATATTTGTGAACAGCTTCCAAGTTTGCCATATAATTTAATTTTTAATTATGCCAAGTCTAAAGATGTGAGACAATTTTTTGCGCGAAAAAGTGAGCGAAAGCTATCTAATAAGTAGGTTTGTTCTTGTTTTTAATCGTTTTCAATGACTTTAAAGCTACCTCTGCCTCACATTTTTTAATATTGCGTTAGTTTTATCTTCGTTTATTTATATTTGGATCACAGAGAGTGTATATGCTCTCCGCTGACATCATCAAACCTGCTTTAGGTAACTTCGGATTTTTGCCAATTTGGCATTATATACTGAAAAATATTTTTACTATGAAGTATAAGTGTAGTAAAACTAATTATAAAATAACCAAGAAATTAAAGTTTACATTTGGCAAATTCACCAATTTTTTATTTGTAAATAATGCCAGAATTATACTTTTTTTATTTAATTTAATACTTTATTGAAAAATTCAATCTAAAATTGAATGTATTTATGATGATTTTATTTTTATTAAATGCATTTGAATTCGGCACATGACGAAAAATCACGAGCACTTGTTGATCAAAATCTCTCTCTCTCTCTCTCTCTCTCTCTCTCTCTCTCTCTCTCTCTCTCTCTCTCTCTCTCTCT
>JAQIVF010000788.1:0-18091 GCA_034698365.1 Steganacarus magnus
TCTTAAGCTTTGATAAATTAAATACTGGTTTACTTGCATTGTTTCTGAGTAATTCGTTAGTTAATTAAAGTTTACTTGATATCATAAATAATTTCTAATGATTATTACTGACACACAGTGTTTGACTACACAGATATTTAATATTTTGAACATATTTACTAATAGCACTTATTTTTATCATATTTTTTATACATCTTTGATCGATAAATAGTTGGAAAAGTTTAATTTTGTTGTAGAAAAAATTATATTTTAAAAATTTAATCAAAATTTTCATCATCACATTTTCAATAAGAAATAAAAGCATACTGCATAGTATCTTATAACAAGTGATGCCAATGTCAAAAACTCTAGTGTGTTTAAAAAATGAAAATCTCACCAAATTAACGACAATTTTATCAATCTTTAAGTGTTATATAGAAGTTTTTTGTTATTTCAATATATTCTTATATTTCAATTTTTTATTAGTTATGTGATGTTTTGATATTTTTTTGTTCTCGTTCTATTCGATGCCATTACGTATGGAGTCTATTAAATAGATGAATGTAGCGGAATGTAAATTTACAATTATAAGGAGAATCTGTATATAGTTTAGCAGAATAAGTAGCAATAGTTTGACCGAAAATGAGAGGCATGTCGACAAAAACAGCTGGAATTAATTTTGTTGGTAAAATAATGCTAAAAATATACTTATATAGACAGTGCAAATTCAGCAATCGATTAATTTTGTAGAGAAGAGAGAGTGTGGGAGTGGAAGAGAAAGAGGATGTAAAATTAATTAGAGAATTTAGGTATTTATTATATCTTCAGAACATAACTAAAATCTTTAAAATAGAATTTAGCCTACAATGTTAATATAGTAATGGAAAAGATCTAAAGAACTAATGTATGTAAGAATGAAGATTAATTTTTCACCTATTTTTCGTGTCCGGTTTGAAAAAAACCATAATCCAAGCGGAGAATCGAAAAAAAATCAGTGATATTATACAATACCATGGGATTTGAAAGTTTTATGCATTCAGAAAAAAGGGTGAAATAATGATAATAAATCCGTGATTTTTATGCTAATTTCTAATATAAAAATTCCAATTAAACACTTTACAATGTACAGTGCAAGTATTTCTATATATGGAAATTTCCCGTTAGAATAAAGAGTTTGAAAGATTTGTATTCAACAATATGTTGTGGAAGAAAAGATTTAAAAACATGATTTTTTTGTATCAACTTCATAATTTATTAATAAAACTGGTTTAAATATAGCAAAGTAAAAATATACAGTATTTATAAATATCCTTTTAACTCGATTAATCAAAAATTGTATTTAAATAGGTTAAAAACTTTTACAAAACTTTGTTTTGATTACAACACATTACCGAAAAATTCCACGAATATAAAATCAATAATATAAACGTTTGATTATAAAAATAATAAGTATTAAATTTAAAAAAATACTTTAAGAGTTGCCGTTATATCAGTTAAAAGCGTTAAAATTTAAATGCCCGATAATTTATAGTAAATGCTTTTACAAATACTTGAATACAATAGTTGCCATAAATAAATGCTTATATCTTACTGTAAATACTTATTATTATCTGAATTGTAATCTGTGAAGAAAATACTGCTTTTTTTATATTAAATTAACCTAAAAATAGAATACTTTCAATTAAGTTGAATTATTTGTTGGGTCGTATAGCGTTCTTCTTTTGTTTAATTTTGAGTTCAGCTCATCATTAACCGGAGCGTATGAATACTATATTTAAAAAATAGTTTCGAAAAATTACACGAATATTACAATTTTTTGGAATTATTTACCATATTTTTTAAAATAACAAAATTGCTATGAAGTCTTTGTAGTTCATATTCGTCGGCCACGTCTGCTGGCAATATATCCTAAAAAAATTTAATCTTTTATTAAAAAATGCTCCTAAGTATACACAATAGTATCAATTAATCTAATTAAGATAAAATTTTATGGGAAGCATTTTTTTTGATTAATTTTATAGCAAAATAATAGTGAATGATTCATGCTATTGTTTGATGCAATAAGATATTAGATTAATCAAAAAAATTTTATAATACAGTTATGTTCGCTGCACTTACTCTAAGCTTTTGTTTTGTAGCGCTTAATAGAAAATTAATGATATCCTTATGCCTAGTTTTTTCGTCGGTGAGCACAGAAATTAAACGCGGATGAAAATTTTTGCGATGCAAATGTTCAATAAGTAAAGTGAATGTAAGTTCGTCTTGACTATTATTTTGTTTATTTGCACTTTTTTCTGAAACAGTTAATCAAATTTTAAAAACGTTTAATATCATAATAAATGCATATGAGATAACTCACCAGAAAAACCATTCGTAGGTTTAACCACCGATTTTCTGCTTCGAAGAGTAGCAGTTAACTCATCTTGAAAACTTGATTGTTGGCTAACTTGACTCAAACGATCGCTGTCTTGATTACCATTTTCTGTTGGTTTAGGTAAATATTCTTTCGATAATTTTCTCGCAGATTCTTTGCTAGAATTGGAAATCTTGGCTTCTAATGATGGCTTTTTATTAAGTTTTTCGTGATTGTTAGCTACAATTACGTCAATTCGGTTATTGTCTTCAATTAAGGGTTTTTTATTTTGAGCATTCAATTTTGGCGATGTCTTGACAAAGTGATAATTAAGGCGATAATTAATTCAATAAACATTAAATTATTTTATTAAAACAAAGTTTTAGTTACCTGTTGTAACGCATTAGAATTTTGTTTATTTGGCACCGAATACAACGGATCAACTTGTTTATGGTCAGTATTACGCTTAAAATTACGCAATTCGGCAAATAATGCTGAGCGACTGTCAACTTGAGCTTCTAATTTTGTTATCATTTTAATAAAAGCAAACCCATTCACCAAATTATGGGGCATAACCCAAGTTAACATGCAATAGAAATTTAAATTAAATTAAGCGAACATGCAGTTTAAAGATGATTTAAGCATTTTTAATATCACATGCATTATTAAATTATTATTATTAAACAAATAACATTTAATTTTAAGTAAAAAAATGATTTGATTCTGTAATTCCTTTTCTCAATGATTTATTGCAATTATTGTATTTGTCTCATCTTTTCTTTAACCATCTTTCGAAAAATCAATTACTCAAACGTTAACTTGTGTTTGTTGTCATTTGAGTTAAAAATTTAACTAAATTACAGAAAGCAAAAAATAATAGTGAACACAGATTGAAAGATTTGATTCATAAAGTAGCACTTATAACATACGTACGCAAAATTAATACTTTGTTAACTTATTTGTTCGCTTATTCGCGCATTAGAAGATAAAATAGATAAAAGTAAGCTTTAGTATATGATTAGTTCGAATAGCACTTTCATTTTTGTGTTCACTTTTATTTTACAATTCGATCATTATTTGCAACACTGAAACGTTTGTTCACTCGAAAACATAATCGTTAAACAACGCTCAAATAATAATAATAATAATAACTATGATTAACTCTCAAACGTTATATTATAAATTAAAAATAATTATTAAATGAAAATTTTAAACATTTGTCAATTACATACTGTTTGGTATTTTGTTTAAGTTACATTTAAGCCCTAAGAAGATATTCAAATGAATAGCAGAATGCATTAATGTGTGAAAAGTATATTTTATTCATGCATTTTGTGTGTTAAACTTTATTTGATTCAAAATTATTATTCATCACGAAATATATACGAGAGAAACTTAAAAACTTTTCTCCATACACAACAAATATATAATACCCTAATTTATAAGCAGAAAACTGATAGGCTATAATATACGGCATTAAGTAGCAATAAATAGCGTTTGCCAGCATTATATGTTACTCGTAGACTATTTATAAATTACAAAGTTGTGTGAAATATGAAAACTATAAATATTATCCTAAACAGGTATTAACAATAAAAATGTCATCAAAGATAAAAATAACTCTAAAAATAATTTTCTATACTTAAATATTAAATTTTAAATAAATCACAAAAGTTATAACAATAGTATCTTAAAGAAGATAAATCCAAAAATTATTTTTTTTTCAATTGCACTCATAATAAAAATTCTGTACAATAACTAAAAATCTAAAATTACTAATACCTAATATCAAAATAGAAAACATGTCATATTAATCAATAAAAATACATCTTAAATATAATCATTTATATTATTTATTAAAAGTTGTAATATGTGATGTCTTAAAGAGTAGAAAAGTTATGTGCACAACAAAAATTAATAATTACTTTGTTTATAATGAACTAACGATTTAAGGCACAAAGTAAGGCACTCGAGTGTTGTTATGATTAAAGATTATGATTATAAGTAGTACATTAAAATTAATTTGTTTTAAAAAATTGTAAAGTCCGATGTGTATATAATAAAATTAGTATTTAAATAAAGGTCATGTTATGTATAACTGTACATACAGTATATTTTGATTTTTTTTGCTTACATTTTTAATTGTGTTGTCTGTTTCACGACACTAATCCGCCAAAAAAAAAAACATTTAATTCCAACAACAAATCTTTTGATCAACAAATTAAAATCTTAATGTTTTCATGGAATGAGAAATAAAAAAAAATAATAGTAGAGAACTTAAATTATTGCTAACTAACCAATAAAATCAACAGTTATGGTTAATATAAGAGATATTATGTATGTGTTATATATTATATTGCATTTACACATAATAACAAATGAGAAAACAGTTGAAATGACGCATACAGTGTAGCAGTTTAGCAGTAGTACAACAGCAGTCTTACAGCGATTCTATTCAAGATTCTATTAATAAAAATGACGGATACCTAGAAATATCTAAACTCTCCCTTTTTACCTTGTCGTTCACGTCTAATCCAGTCATCATTGGGCGATGAATTACCGACATTCGAATCTCGTTCTCCTCTTCCATTAGAGTGATTAATTTCGGTGACAATAGTATGAGGTACGTGTGCCACTTGTCCTCTCCAATTGCGCGCTTTCCACCATTTTCGCGAATCATCCAATACCTCCAAAATTTCTCCCCTAATGTAACAGACAATTAGTCTCACAGAGAAATTTAGTAAATATAGTATTAAAACCCACCGAATTACAGTTAACTCCTTGTCGTTGTTGGCTGTGCGCGGGAAAAGTACGCGAACTATTTTGGCATTTCTTGCCTGCAAATCGGAAATCCATTCTGACTGATCCATTTCGTTAACCGGCATCGCTGTCGGAGAATCACGTTCTATCGAGTCGATAGGAGATGGCGGAGAATTTCCGCGCACAACTCTCGTGGCTTGTGTCAGGTGTGACGAAGTGGACGGAGACATTCTTTGCTGAATGTGACGATTTTCGATATGATTGTCATCGATATCGCTATCGTCGTATTGCGCTCCTTTCGGATATGCCTTTGAATTAACATCCCTTCTATTGCGGATATCTTCGTGATGTACGTGAATCGGGTGAATAGGCACGTGATCTTCTTCGGTCTCGGATTCGGATGAAACGCCAATTAGTTCGGGTTCAGTAATATTAGGCGCCCATCCGTCGGTAAATACCGGTTGGTATGAACTAGAGAGCCGAGTGTTGTGTTTGATTGTGTGAATCCAATTTGGTCCCAAAGATTGCCAAAGATCAAACTCTTTGCTTGTGCAACAATTTGACAGCAAATCTATAGCTTCGTTGTTTAAAAATGGTAATCCAACAACTGATGGATCAATGGGCGGATCATTACTTCGAGCTGCTTCTATAATAATGGCCAAAGGAGTGAATAGAAAGTGAACGAGTTCTGGTGCGTTAGGATCATGTATGCAGCCTTTAAGTTTTGCCAACAAATTGAACGCTAATTTAAATTTGCTCAGTATTTCAAAAAAGTCTTCTTCATTAGGACCGCGAGCGCGCATCGCTAGCAGTCCATCGCCAGCCTGTCCCTTGCCTTGTCGTTTATGATTCCGTAACTGAAGTTCTCTCAACGCTGCCGCTGCGTGTTGTAAGCGTATTATAAATCTTTCGATGTCATCAAAACAGTGATTTAATATTGAAACATAGCGTTCATTCGATAATGTCTATAAAAAATTATTTAAAGCATTGAATAATTGAAACTTCTACAAAAAATAGTTTTACTTGAGGAATTTTTTTTATCTCATTTAAATCTAAAACTATCATAGTTTTTAAATGTAATCCTACATAATTCCTCAATACGTGGGAAAAAACGCTGACTTATAGATAAATGTATAAATTAGTTTTACAGAGTGCAAAATAAGATTAGACTCATTACTTGATCGTGGCTATTGGTTCGATGCGCGCCATTGTGGTGATTCGAATCAATTGAGCTTTTGGTAGTTATCGATCGCGAATCTGGATCGTAATGCGCGGCAATACGACCTTGTGGTGCAACGCCAACGGGTGATGACGACTCCTTCCTACTTTAATTTTAAATCGTATGCATATTATTAATCATTTAGTGCAAAGTGTGTTAATATTGAATACTTTTCTCTCTGCGCCGCAATTTGATTAAAAACATTAACGGTTTCTTTAACATTGACATTAGTGGTGGGAGATATGGACGGATCGGAAAGTGTGGCAATATTATAGTCAACGCCGTAATGTCTCATCCATTGCTGAATATCTTCAACTAAATGTATAGCATTGTGTGACACGCATTGGAATATATGCAATTCACCTAATTTTTTAAAAATTGAAATGCATTCAAATTAATTTTTTTTGGCATTGATGTTGATATGGAGATATGCGTTAAATAATAGATATAAACTGAAGGCTACCTTGACTTTCATTTGGAGGCTGTACAGTAAATATTAATATATTGTTATAAATGTGATTATAGTCATTGAAAGCAGTGGGTTGTTGTATAAGTGTGACCGGAAAGCGTTCCACAACATCGTTCGACTCTCCATCAAGAATCCACATATTATTGCCTATTTTTATTTACAATCATTAATGATTTGCTATGCGTTTGCATACAGTGCTCAATCACTACCTTTCAATTGTATTGCCATTCTTTGCGTCCAAATTCCTTTAATTGATAAAAATAATAAGCATTTAATACATATGTGTATATAATTTATAACTACTAAATCCTCGTTAGTGGTGTTAGTAGTTTGGCATTTGTATTGGAGGCAAAAAAACATGTTTTAGTTTTGCGATAATTTCCTGACTCTGTAAATATTTAAGATAATGTTTGCTCTAAGGATTATGCGCAGAGAAAACAACACATGATTTCTTGAATTTGATAAGACTCTCAAATTTAATATATGTTATACTCATATTTAGTTTTTATAATTTTTTATATTATATTTCAAAACACAATTAACAATTATATTAAAAAAAGAAAACTATGTTTTTGGCAAATTTGATGGCATCAAAACAAAATACTACAACAAAAGTTAATATTAATGTAAACATAAACCCTGTATATGGCATCAAAATATATAAGTTTATATATATATGTGTGAATTGAATTGAATTAGCATTTGTCCTCTTTATATGTGCCCACGTGTAAAATTGCAAATATTTTACTATCATTTTAATTTATATTTAGCAGAAAAAAACACAAATGTCTCCCTTCACTGAAATTGTTTAGATTCGCGTCAATAAATTAATTTATTTCTCTATCGATAAACTGTATTGTATTTCACACAAATGTATTGTTAACGCCCAGTATTTGTAGATAGCATTTGATTGTGATTAATATTTCAATTTTGACATATTTAGTAACTGAGCACACTTTGGACACTATATTTGCATAACTAATGTGTTATTATCTGTCACTTTATATTTTAAATAAAATCGATTACAAAAAACGATTAATTTGTTTTAAATAAACACGAATAATAAACAAGCAATAAAACTATTATAATATAGTTTCACAGATAAAAGTTATAAATATAAACAATAATACTAATAATAATAATAAAAAAACGTTGAAAACCTGATGTTTTTTCCATAGCGAACAGTCTTTGTAATGCCATTCGTGGCGTTGTTTGTTGCTGTTGTAACGAATTGGTGGAAAAAGTGGCCAAATGTTCGACAGCGTAATGCAGTGCCGAATGCTGTGATTGCGACTGCGATGACATTTTCGATCACAATTAACTAATTTTTTTTCAAACGCACAAAACCATAAAAAAGATGATACTAAACGTTAATTAGTATTTCGCCCGAAATTTACGCCACAATTCTTTATTTTTTTGGGTTATGTTTATTTTAAATCAAAATAGTGTCGACAATGAGACGCAAAAAATAAGTGTTTGATATAATAAACATTTAGAAAATAATAAATAATAGCTTTCACAACATCATTACACACCAAAATGGCTTAAAAGGTAAACTAATCATTACACACACCTTTTTTTCATACCTGTATAACTGTTATGTGTTATGTGTTGTGTGTTATGCTGTGTTGTGTTGTGTTGTGTTGTGTTGTGTTGTGTTTTCATTATGTGTGCCAAATTAACCATGTGTTACAAATATATATATATATATATATAACTTATAACTGCACAAATATTGACTATCTTTCAAATTAAAGTGAAATAAAAATATGTTTTTAGTAGATAATGTAAATTTCAAACAAATTATTTATAGTATTTAATTAATGCATAAACTTATTACAGCAATACTTTATAAGTATTTATTCATTAAAAGCTTAAAAAGTTTTACTGTTTAAAATATTTCTCTTACTAAAAAAGTTAAAAATATTTCCCATTAATATTAAATTACATGGTAAGATGTAACGCATACTTGGAATCCCACACATTTTTTCATAATTAAGCCGCCTTTACTAGACTAGTAAATATCAAAATTTGCTAAACCGAGCCCGTAATCCGACCAAATTAAATTTTTACTGCGAAAACAAAACATTGAAATTTATTTAATTTTTAAAACTATGTCTTAATCATATCTAATTGATTGGATATGTTATATACATATTTAATTATTATTATAAATAAAAAAAGAATCATAACTCAAATTATAGACGAAAACATAAATTTTGTTATATTTAATACTATGCATTTTCTATGATATTTTGTATATTATTAGTTCTTGTTTTATCAAAAATTACAAAACTTAGACCGAACCCGGTTGGACCAGATAACTTGTTCCATATCAGCGGGGGTGCAATTGGGATACGTTTGCTAGTCTAGTAACCTAACAGCTACGATTAATTTTAGTAAAATATTAAGTGTTTAATTTTTTTGACTTTTATGTTACAAAACTTCGAGAATTTTGTATGTATTATTTGATGCTATTCAAATGTAATTGGATTTAAAAAAATTCTGAGCAAAAATACCCTCAACTTCCTTTTGAGCATCCTAAGCATTAGTAATCGACTTAATATTTCTTATCTATAACTTTATCAGAATTAAAGCACATAACATGATAGCATTGATAAATATCACATTTAAGTTTTAAAATTTATTGAATTTATTCAAACTATGCTTTAGTTTAGAATACTTGACAGGAAACGTTTGTTTAAAATATAGACGTATTTTATACGTGATCTGGAATTTTGTTGTTGTGATATGTTTTAGTATTATAATACTACCATTTTTAACAGTGTATTATTAGCAAAGTTTGTTAACGGCGATTAATTTTGTAGCGTTCATTAGTCACAGTTATGACAAATATAAATAAAATCAAAACCGGTATACTATTGCTTAATATGGGCGGTCCTTCAACTCTTGACGAAGTTTTGCCATTTTTAACGCGACTTTTCACCGATAAAGATATAATGCAATTACCGGCTCAAAAGTATGCAATCGCACCAGTGTTTGCATAACGCATAATATTTCATTATATGTATAACTATCTCACAGTAAATTGGGTCCATTAATAGCCAAAAGAAGAGCACCAAAAATAATTGAGAGGTACAGACAGATCGGCGGTGGTTCGCCTATAAGAAAGTGGACCGAAAAACAGGGCCAACTAATGGTTGAGATATTAAATAAAATAAGTCCACAAACATCGCCACATAAATTTTATATAGGGTTCCGTTACGCGCAACCATTAACTGAGGACGCAATTTCTTTAATGGAAAGGTTAGACTGTGTTCAATAAAATATGCTTATGCTTACAGTTTGCAATTTGTTAATTTAACGAAATGAACGCAAATTTTTTATTCTCAGTTATTTATATTTTTGCTAATTTTGGGTGTGAACTGCAATTCTCGCTCTCAAACAAATAGTTGATTACAGTGTTCTAACTAACGACTAAACTAGCTTTTAAACTTTCATAATTGATATTACATATCGATATTTTATTTGAATTATTTAAATAGAGATGGAGTGGAGAATGCGGTTGCGTTTCCTCAATACCCGCAGTACAGTTGTAGCACATCAGGAAGTAGTCTCAACGCTATAGCGAAGTACTATAATTCGCGAAAGTTAGACAGCAACTCATTGCCACAAATGCGTTGGAGTTTTATCGATAGGTGGCCAACAAACAATGGTTTAATCGAAGCATTTACTGATTTAATAACAAAAGAAATACGCAAATTGCCTCAATCCATACAAAACAAAGTTGTTTTACTATTTTCAGCACATGCACTGCCTATGAGTGTAAATAAAATATAAGTTATGGTTTGAGATTAACAAAAGGTTATCTTATTAAGTATTCGTTAATTAACTCAAATATTTTTTTGTTGTTCAATTTTAACGTTTTAAGGCTTAAACATGAAATATTTTTATAACTTTTTATTACACCTCAAGCGATGCGAACTTTTAATATGAATGGAATTTATTTATTTTTATTTTAATATCTTAAGGCTGTTAATAGAGGTGATACGTATCCAACTGAAGTAAGCGCTACTGTTATGAAAGTTATGGAATCTTTGCAATTTAAATACCCTTATAGACTGGTTTGGCAATCAAAAGTTGGTCCTGTGGCCTGGCTTTCACCTCAAACTGATGAAGCGCTTAAGGGTATCGCTATATTACGCGCATTTACTATTTTTTTGAGTTTAAAAAACTCAAAAATATTTTTATTTTTTCGATAATTTTGTATATTACTTATATCCAAGGATTCGTATCCAAAGGCTTGAAAAATTTTATTCTCATTCCAATATCTTTTGTGAACGAGCATATCGAAACTTTGCACGAACTTGACATCGAATATGGACAAGATTTGGCCAAAGAGGTAATTTAATCTTTTATTTCATCCTCAGGTCACTCTCCCCTTATACGCACACACCATGTGTACTGCAAGCATATAGTATGTACTAACAAACTTGGAGGTAAATGCAGAAATTATATAATCCTAGCGATAATTAATTAAAACTATATATAATTGAGGCCCGGCTTAAGTCGCTTTTCCCGGAATAATTCTGCACTATAATATATACAATTTACATTTTTTTTAACTTTCCCTCTCTTCTCTCTTTTCACACCAAAACAAATCGAGTGCTAAAAATGAAATTAGCAAGATTTATATATTTCCATTTTAAAATTTGGGATTGTTTTTCATAAGTTACACTTATGATTTATATTACACTTAATCACAATAGTATCTATGCATTATTTATTATTTAATGGTCGATTTTAAATCGCTTTCATGTATTTATTTTTAACATGAAAATTTAATAAATTTTGCCGAAATCACACAATCTTTATCTGCAACTTAGGTATTTAATGTTTTTCCAAAATCTCATTAACAAATTGCAAGCAAACTGTAATTAATATATTAAGATAAGATTATCTAAAGGTTACTCTTTTATTCACAAAAACACACGCACGCAACAACATATCTTTTCATTTATTGCTTTTGCAATTAGATAGTGCTATAAAACTGGATACTAAATAATAAGCATAACAGTATAAATATACGAAAATGTTAATAATGGATGTGAATGGGTTATTTCAGGATTGAGGAAAATGTAGGTCGAGCGAGAATTCTTAACCGCTTCGCTTGTATTATGTATATTTTAAACTCGAATTACAATAAAAACATTATAGTTTTCTTTACTTTACTGATGATACCGACGAACAAATTAAAAAAGCGATGCACGATGTAACAAAAATCTCTTTAATTCTCACTTTTTTGCCATTAAAGAGTTGGCTTATTATGGATATTCTTTTTAGTATAGACTTATATGAAATATCACTTGAGGCGAGTCTTATTGGCTTACATTATTAGAATTTATCGTAGTATTTTTATTTATATCTGAGGGTGTGTGGCATTAATAAGGTATCGGGTTTTAATTTGAAAGTTTTAGGATTTTAACGCGCTATTATAGTTACAGACAGCAATGTAATGTAAACCAGTGGTTCTTTAACTTTTCCGTAATGCGACCCAAATTTCAACCACTTATTCTTTAAATTTGGAATAAAGCTATTGTGCATTTAAATCGACGAAAGGCATCGCAAATAATTCTTCACTTTTAATTTTATTGTAGACTTAACATTAATGTTTATTTCGAAAAACCAGACATTTTACATAAATACACTGTTTGTATCACAAACTTTATTTACCTCTATTATAATCCACAATTGCCCGAAGCATTGTCCGAGTAGACCATATATCTATATGTATGCAGGAAGTGGGAGTATTTTGAACATCTAATAAATAATGAAACTTATTGACTTTATTCTATATTATTGAGTATTAAGTAAATTAATAAATTAGTAGCAACACAAAGCAATGATACTTGTTTCGATAGATGTGAAAGCAGATAAAGTATTTATATATTATAGCTAAAAATAGAGTGGTTAGCTCGTTGTCCAGCACCAAACGATCATCCAGCGTTCATTAATGGCATCGCCAATATTGTCAAACAACATTTAGATTCGGGCGAAATATGCTCAAAGCAACTAATGATGAGATGTCCATTGTGTGTTAAAGCTTCGTGCTCTTTAACGAGACAATGGCTCACCACTCTTCAAGCCAAACAGTGAACTTGAACATTCAACGCAAACCCTATCAAAAATTTATATTATCATGTCCTATATTGCTTAGATCTTTATATTTTAATAATTAGCAAGTTATATTTTTTTTATTTTTTTTAAATGAAAATCATGTATGCTTAGGTTAACTATTGTTATATCGATGTTAACTTATTAATATTAAAATTTATATTATATTTTTTTAAATGAATTATCATTGCAAAAATAAAGTTAAAGTGCAATAAATACTTAATATATTCCATTAATAATAAAATTAATTATGTATAAGTAAATTTAATATTAATTAAATTTTGTATTTATATGTGTAACTTTAAATAATTTGAATGCGTTGAGTTTCGATTTGATAGCACCTTACATAAAGTATTGTTTCTCGAATTACGATTCCCCCAAATTTCCAGTAATGCGATGCATCCAAACAGATATATCAGAAATTTTTATTGCAAGGTAATTAAATTAAGGTAACAATTTTTCTAATTTATGCTTTTCTATGGATGAAGAAGAATCCCTAGTTATAGCTGACAGATTTAATTTCTAATTATAGCGTAATTGGCTAGAAATGGTAATGAACGCTACACACCACAGCAATGCGATGATTATATTTTAGCAATTAGAATAAGGTTATGAGAAATGTGGACAATTTAATGAGTTTTGTTTAAAATTAATGTTATAAATAACTTCTTTATAACACAACTTAAATTTATCTTTAATTGAATTTTTAAGTTGCTCCACCATTTGTCGTTTTTTATTGCAAATGTCTAAAAAAGTAATCTCTTCATCATTCTAGTGACTGTCTTGTTGGCTTATCTTATAAATTTTAGTTTAGAATGCTTTTTAGACAGTTTTATTCTAACAGAATGGCAAATATGTCAAAACAAAAGAAATAGTGATAATCCAATTTGGCTATTAATCCAAATATGCAACTGATCTGTTAGAATAGCTGACAAAGAATATAAGGAAGCATATTATTTTTTCGTACTTCTCGCACATTTTATCGTTTATAATTTATAATTAGAATCCAGGAAACTAATATTTAATAAAACTTAAATAAAGCCTCTCCGAAAATCAATAATTATAGTTAACTGTGTTGAAACAGCACAATAATTAAAAACATTAGTAATATTACAATAGAAAATTGGAATAATATGAATAATCACTGCAAACGTAGGTTTAAAATTATAAACGCTCTGTTAAGATGCTCTTTAAAACGTTTCTCCTGCTTATGTTATTTAATTGAAATTATTTAATCAAATATTTTAATATATTTTTTATGCTCAAGATTTATAAAGAACTTTAATAATTTAAGGAATCATTAAAAAATGTTTCAAGTATTTTTTATATATTAAAAATATTTTCATATTCGTGGAATAAAATCTAATTTTATAAACTCATATATACTTATGAAATATTTATGATTTTTTAAAATAAGCATAAATTAATGGTTTTTTTGGCATTTTATTCATTCATTATGACATAAGGATTTTCTGTTTTCACAGCGACTTTAGATTTTTTTTTATTATTTTCATACGTAACGAGAATTTTATTGACACAATATTTCTTCCTGATTCAGTGTAAGTACGCATTCATGCATTTTTTATTTTGAAAGCTAGTGAAACTAAATAAAAGCAAATGCTTTACTGTTAGGTTAAACAATATTAATCGATGGCGTGACTTATTTCCACTGCTGAAAACATTTAAGCACTTTCTTTACATTAAAGCTTACGAATTAGGCATTCATTTGACGTTAAAGGTTTTAATTAAAGATACGTCAAACGCGAGTTTCTATCTTTTCAGTATCTTTAAATTGAATTTGAGATTTTAGAAATTACTGTATATTTTTATACATTTCTAAATGGATCTTGATTTTGTTTATGCGTTCAACATTTTACCAAAAACAGCTAATTCCGTGATTACATTGTCAATGATGAGCGTAACAAAAACAAATTTTTAAAAAATTAAATTTTTACTATTTATTTTGTTTTGATAACTTAATTAAATGTTTCTTTAGTTTTTATTTAAAAAGTTTAATTTCTAAAATACTTCACTGCACTACTGAATATGAATTTTATCGAATACAATCAATTATAATGGCATTTGAAATTTTAACGTAAAATGTTGATCGTTTAGTTGTTCAGTCAACACACTCGATATTTCCAACAAAAAATAAATCTTTGATCGCAAGCTTAAAAAGAAGATACTTTATTTATACTGACTTAGAAAAACGGAAAAAAATTCTTTTTATTTGTTTTTCGCAAAAACAAATTTGTACCAAAAAACAATATATATAAAATGTGTAGGAATGCAAACTTTTCGAAACAATGAATTTTCATTTGTTTAAACTAAATTCAAATGAAGAATGTAAGTTCTATAACAATTTATACTATTTTGCGAATTATTATTCTTAATGTCTCCTAAAAGCCACCGGAAGAGATAGATAACTCTGACATTGTTCTTTTAAAAGTGCTGAATGTTGTCTCGCTTGTTCATAATTTTATTTGAAAAAATTGTTAGACTCTCTCGAGAGTGTCTATTGATTCACTATAGAGATCTCACGAGAATCTAAATTCTGAAATCAACCTCTAGTTTGTTTCTTATTGAATTTTTTGCTTTTTATAACTTTCTTTTAGAGTTTTTCTAGACTACTAATGCATGTATGCTCAAAGTGAGGGTTTGGTAAAGTTTGAAAATTTTTAATTACAACAAGGAAGTCCATCAATTTAGCCTTTAAAACGGATTAGTTCAGCAATCCTCCTCGTAATCTAAAATGTTGATGTCTGAAGATTCCATAAATGTTTGAAGTTTACTCATTCCAGACCTTTCCAGACCTAATACTATTTGCTAAAGCTTCCGGCGGTTTTACGTGTGCGGTTCATGGTATGGTTTTTTGCCTTTATTAGGGATTCAAATTTTGTTAAGAAAACATCAATTGTTTTAAATTTATCAATGCTAAAAACTACTAAAGCTTTTAAATTACTAAACTTTTTATCTAAATTATCTATTATTGTTTGATTTTCGATTTGTAGTTTCAACTTAACATTGATAAAGTGTGTGTATGTGTGTGTGTGAGTAAATTCTTTCGATAAAAACTAAGTTTTATTTTTACAAAGCTATTTATAGAAAAGGTATAACAAAATTTTAACAAATTACTCCAAATGTTTTCAATGTGAGTCAAAAGTTTTTCTACTCTTTGAACAATTTAAGACGGCATTAAGGTGTTGATTATTTGTTGACCGAATATTTTACAATCCAGTGTGACTATAATTTATATTCTAACGCGAATAAAAGGGTTTGAATTGACTGCTTATCTTTTTAAATCCTTTATGCTAAAAGTACTTAACGTAAAAAATTAGATCAGTGCCCTATCGAAAGAAATTAGACACACTTTTTTACACAACAAAGAAAATTGTTTATCTACTTTAGCGCAGTTGAAAATCTATTCAAATTTTAAAAAATCAATACAATACGTGAAATACACAAATCTATATAATATCATCCACATATTTAAATAATTAATTGTTGATCATAAAATATTGAACGGGTTTGAGTGATATATTTGCAGCCCATCAACGATTAAAAACCAAGACAAATTAATTGGTGGGGTTTGATAGAACCTTAACCTACGAAAGCATTATTCTTCACTACTAATCCGTAAATGTATTTAAAGTAATTTTAGATATAAGTTAAAATATTAAATCTAAAACTACCGATTAAATGTTCAAAATTATTTTTATTGTACTTTTGCTAAGACTGAGATTACTTTATTTTTATTCATTTTAAGTACTGTAAAAAATTTAGACTTATGCCATCCGTTTCTGAATTTTTGTTTATTCGCCATTCACGCACAATAGGAGCGAACCTGTGAACGATAAAAGTATTTTATTAAAATCATACCACAAATCAAATATGCTGCGATGATTTTAAATATTATTTTTATAACATACATTGAAATATTTATAATCAGATTATTATAATTTATAGCAAAACTGATAATCCAATAATAATAATTATATGTAAATATAGCAGCAAAAAAAACCAAAATTAATTGACACTGCACTCTTGTTCTAACATTAAGTTCAGAATTAAAAAGATCAGAGATTTTTCAAATTATTCGAAAATTTAACTCCAGAGAAATTTTTTTCCAATAACAAAACTCATAGAATTTGATGTTAGAAAATTTTATTAGTGCTTTTATTAAATATGATCATAAAGTATTTTATAAGTAGAGACTCAAAATGATAGCATTTGCTACTTTTTTATTTCATGAATTAGAAGCATATACTTGTAATATATGCTCGAATTGGATGATTATGAGCCGTTTTATGCATGTTTATAAATGCTATTTTTTGCTATTTTTAATAGTAAATGCTATAATGCTATTTTTGTGAACTTATATGCTATTTTCGCGAAAACCAAAAAATTATCGTTTAATTCCGTTGAGTTTACGGATGGCCCCAAAATTTGTGAAAAAATTCATGAACTCATATTCTTAATTTTTTTATTAAATTTATAAATTTTTTCTTCAGATACTAGAGTCCTATATTACATAAGACTATATGTATATAAGTGATTGAACGCCATAAAAAACAAAAAAGAGTTCAATATAAAAAATTTGCCTCCAATTGATATTATAATAAAATAATAAGTGCTTTTTTCGTAAATTTTTAGTGCTATTTATAGCGTTATTTTCATATGGAATAAATGCTATTTTTTAAGGCTCTATTTATAAGAAACTAGTTAAGAATAAAACTATTGAAACTATTAAACTAAAAAATTAAAATTAACTGCAAAATTCTTTAAGCTCTATAGATTTTAACATTATATTTTATTTAACTCAAAAACATTGGTTGTTTTTACTTTTTCTAAATATAGCTTGTATCTAGGATTTCGATGTATGTCTTATGATTTTAAAATTGTGAAATTTAACTCCACCTGAGTATCAACAAAATCACAAAGATTTTAAAACAACTTATCAATTTCAAAAAATATAAGGCAAAATGTAATAAAAAAAATTACGAAATTTCATAAACCGAAATTGTTAAACAATAATTTCATTACTACTATTTCTGTTCCACTATTTAGTAGTTGTAGTTGAGTATCTGTTTGAGTTGTACGCATAGTTGCACAAACTTCAAACCACTAGGGGGGGTCTGCCACAAAATTTCTTGAGGGGGGTGTCAAAACTCATCGG
>JAQIVF010000789.1:0-18090 GCA_034698365.1 Steganacarus magnus
AATAAAATAATATCCATATATCTAACAGAAATTTAAATACGAAGTCAGATATTATGACCGTTACGATCTTGTTTTATTATAATTAACATAATTTTTATTTTAGTGTATTTTTGTATATACAGTGCGTATAAAATTGTAGTGTACAGCCTAGAGGTTAGGTGGCCTATTATATAGAAAGTCTGTTGGAGCCTACAGCCTAAAATCTTTCAAGTCTTAGGCTTAAATCCTATGATAAATATAGGCTTAGGCGTACTAAAATGCTCGTCTCTGTCTCTACTTAGTTGTTAACGCAGTTACGTCAGTGAAAGTACAATAACACGGAATTCAGGGTTTTGGCATTTTTTTAATTAAAATCTAACATATGAATAATTAAAATTTTTCAGAATTTTCATAGTTATTAACTAAATTGAAAAAAAGATTCAAACTTTCTAAAGTATAACGCGTCTCATTGAAACTAATTATTTTAATTTTTAATTAATTAAGCGCTGTTAAAAAAGTGCGATTATATCACGCAATGATGAAAGCAGTGCAACCATATGTCGCTCGTCAGTGGTATTTCACTAATGATAACATGATCCGATTGTCGCAACAGTTGTCGGACTGCGATCGAAATACATTCGATTGTGACATACAAGCTATCGATTGGAATAAATATGTGAACAACTTTTATTTTGAATCACGAAAATTGTTATTAAAGGAAAAGGATGGAGACATTGAAAGGGCTCAACGAAACATTAAATAGTTTAGTATTTCATTTTTTTTTTGCAAAAGATTTTTAATTTGTTTATATTTGCTTATGTTTTCTTTTTCTATTAAATATTTAGCGTTCGAACGCTTTACACAATTATAAATCACCTGTTAACGTATCTGGTGTTGTATTTATTAATTCAATTCACACCGATTTCAAAATTCTTTTTCACGGTTTTTGATGTGTTTTCTGGTTTCGATGCATTGGATTTCAGTTTTTATTTACTATTAATTTCTGCTGCTTTCCACTCTATTTTAAACTTCTTGTGAATTTCTATATTATTATATGCAATGCTTTAATCAACATGCGATATATCTCACTATTTACTCTTTATTTCGGTATTTGTTCTTAGATTTAATTTTATCCACCTTTTATCTAATGTTTATAATTTTCTTTTGTTTTTCGAAATTAAGAGTCCTTTTATAGTTTCGAAATTTGATTGTAAGCTATACTTTCCTCTTAAATGTAAGAAATCTAATAATAACCTATTAATTGTACGGATTTTAAATGTCATTTACACAATTTATTAATATTATAATTAATAAACAATAGTGTCTTATAATAAAAATTGTTTCATTGAAATCTTGATTTACCGAAGTATACTTCGCACAGATATAGATGTACTTTTAGGTGTTTGTTAAAGACTCGGACCGGACTTGCAATAGTTTCAGGACCCAGACTTGAAAATATCTATGAGACTCGAACCAAACTTCAAAGATTCAGACTTCGTACCTCAATATTTTAAATTTATTATTAAATCTCTCTCCCTCCCTCCCTCCTCCCTCAGCCACCTTTTTAAACCCTAAGTGCAGTTTACTTTTGTTCAGATTTTTAAACAGTAGCTTATTCTCCAGCATAGGATCACAAGTAAATCAGAGTCGAATTACATTATTGTACAAATGCACTGTAACTTAATAACTGCAAGTTTTAAAGTAAAATTTATAGTAAAAGTTTAAAAAATGGTGAAAATTTAAAACAATTTGATTAATTTATTATTTAAAGAAAGAGTTTGTACGATTTTTATATAAAAACGTGCGGATTGTCAGAGTATTATTTGATCGAATCTGAACTATGATTCCTTATACTTTAACTTAACTCGACCTCTCAAGCATTTATGCTAACATCCAAAATAATTGTTATTTATTACAAAGTTTAGAAATTTTTGAATCGAAAAAGTTGTAAATTTGCTAAAAATTTTTGTTCAATAATAGTAGAGTAAACAACTCTGATAACTACTTTGAACTTGAGATACTAGTATCAGTTGTTTATAAGTATATATCAAATAAGTTACTGTTGAGAACGATTTATTATACATTTACAAGTCTTGGAATTGAATGTGAATTGCAAGAGAATTAAGCTATGGATTCATATGCGGCAGTGGTTTCCGAGGCGAGTTGTGACCAGGAAATAAGAGATTGCTATCAAACTATTGTTGAAGAATTGCGACCGCATTTGAAGAATGAAAACGAGTATATATCGCAAGTGCGTCGACAACAGGCGAACGACAACTATAGACTAATTTTCACTAGAGATGAAAACGGAAAAGTGGTGTCGATCTTGGGATTTCGAGTTCACGAATGGCTGTCAACCGGTCGTACACTCTATATCGCAGACTTTGCAACTTTGAAAAGCGCGCGACGTTCTGGTTATGGAGACTGTCTCATGAAATGGGTTATGGATTACGCCAAACAGATTAACTGCGCTCACGTTTCACTCGAGTCGAGGTATAATCGCAAAGACGCGCATCGCTTTTATCTCAATCATGGTTTTGTGCTCGTTTCGCATCATTTTGATTGTGAACTTTAAAAGGTAACTCTTAATAGAGATGGTCGTAATTTTTTGTCGCGAATAACGTTATTCTTAAGTTTTATATTTATGAAATAAAACAATTTTTTGTGGTGATTTACTTTCAGTTTTAGTGACTTCGATTTAATTAATTAAATAAAGTTTTCGAAAACTGTTTAACTCTGGCATGTTTTAGCTTTAAATATTTACCGGATTTCGGAGTTCTGAGTTTTATATTATCGGTTTTGCTTTCTTACATTTGATTTTATGTTTGTTACTGCCTGTCTTGTATGCAAATGCCATGAAATACTTCTAAAGTGTAATTGAAATCAATGATTATATTGTAGTTGAAATTTCCTTAACGGCACTTTTCGGCCAAAATTTGTGTATACCGTATTGTTTTTAAGTAACATTAAGTGTAAATTGTAATTTCAAATGTTTTACTCTCGATAATTATTCTGCACTTATAGAAACTTCAACTGACCGTAAAAAGTATTTTAAAGGGATATTTTTTAAAAGTTTTTCAAATCAAAGCGTTTCCTTAACGCTGCTCAGCGTATTTCAGAATTTCTTTCGTGACGTTAGAAATACGTTAGAAACAAATTTAGCTTAAGTTTAATTTTTTATAAACGCAAGGTTTTCTTTGAGTCATTTGTTTGAAAAACATCACAATAAAGAAGTGTCACTATTTTGTAATAAATATTTGACGTAAAACTATTATAAGCGTTTTTTTTTTAAAAAACAGGATCAAACATTTTCGTAAAATATTTTTCGAGTAAAAACTAGAATTGTGTTGAAATCTAAAATTTTGTTTTTCATGAGAACGTCGAGATGTATTTCTTTCGACAATGACCGACCTTTTGTCTATGTCTACGCAGCCCTCTTAAGTCCCAGAAGTCCATAACTTGCTTGCTATAACTTAATAGTGGATAACCTGCAAGTTTAACTTTATAGACTGGAATGGGTTTTATGAAGGGTTTTATCTATTGTGTTTCGTTACTACGGAAATGGCTAATTGATAAAAATTGCTAAAAAATCGTTCTGCTAAAATCTGTTACTTAATGAAAGCTTTCGCTAATTAAACAATAGCTTACAAAGTGATAGTTAATTAATCGTACTTAAATTTATATGTCTTTTTTTGTTTTTATAAAAAATAAAATAATAATCTCCGCTTTACAGTTTCAAGAAAGAATTTTTCTTAAAAATAAATCAATAAAAATTAAAATTAACAGGACAGACATCAAAGACATTATAAAATAAGAATAACACTGGCAAAAATAAAATTATATTATGTTATAATACGGTTATAATAGTGGCATTTCACGGTTAAAATAGTGGCATATTCCTGTTATAATTGTGTCATAAACCGGGTTTTATACTATATTACCGCCCAAAGTGGCATATGCCGGTTTAGTCCGAGTTTCATAATATATTTCCGCCCAAGCGTGACCTACAGACGGACAGACAATGTCAAATCCATATACCTGCTTTGATTTTATCGAAGTCAGATAAAAAATCCTTTCATTGAAAACTTTATTTATGGAATCACTTCAACACAGATAACTACTTTCAATCTTTAACCAGTGATTATAGTTGTCTTTGGTTTTACAGATGACAAACAGAACCGAACCGGAACGCAGATTTTGCGGTTTTAATCGCTAAACCTCCATTTAATAAATTATTATTAAAAATTCTTGTAATATCTAAAATTAGCTTATTATCTTATAATATATTGATCTTTTATAATACTCTTTTTAATACTTAATAGATTTACATGCATATAAGGCTTTAAATTAAACAGATTAACGCATTTGAAAAATTTTTAAAACAATAAAAAAAGAAAATATAAAAAATTCTTTTAATTGTATCAAACCGAAACCACTAAATTTACAAAGCTATCGGTTTTAACCGCGGTCAAACCGAACTGCTGGCAACTTTACATGTGTATTTTACAATATAGTAATTTTATGTCCTCATATTTTAATGAATCAAAAATTTTGTATCGGACTTCTGAATTTTAGAAATTTGGCACACTTTTACCAAATTCTATTTTCACTATCTTTATCCTTACTAATAAATACAAATGTAAATCAAATGATTGTGTTGCGGGCTATCATAGCAGCGCACTAAAGTTGTCGACAGTCCGGTTTTGTTCAACAGATAACAGACCTACAACTAATATTTTGTGCTATAAATCAACAATGTAGTAGTAGTTTTCTTATGCTTTATAAAAGCAGCGACTCATTGTGTGCTAATAATTGTTGAGAAACATTGTAACGCAAGGGTTAAAATTACATTTACTTTAATTAAAAAGTTAGTTTGCGAAGCAAACGGGAAAATCCTGTATTTTAAAGTTTAACTCTGCTAATCAAGCTATTATAGTCTTACTGGCGTGTAAACACATTATTTTCAATGCACTCAATTCATAGAGTTAGAGTTAATCTTTGTTTTGTAGAAACTTGCAAAACAGTACTAATACAACATGAATCTCGATTATTTTCGCTTTTTAATACAAAGAGCTAAGAATAAAATTTTTTAAAAAAACACGAGAGACTTTAAAGCGGCATTTTAATATTTCTCAAACTTTCACTTAAATTCTCGATTTCGTTTATATGGTCAAATTATAACTTAGACAACATCTGACTTAAAGCATTTGCGCATTCATTCAATCAGTGAATTGTTTTAATCTTCAACTGAAATTGTTCGAATTTATTTATTATTAAAGATACAGTTTTCCAGATATCGTACGGACTTTGTCTAAAACGTTTGTATTTAAAGATTTTATCTAAATCCTACCGTTTGGTCACAATAGCCTGTACAGTAGGCATGAAAAAAATATCAGGACAGGATGGGATAGGATCAGGATTTAGTAATTTTTAACAGGATTTGTCGGGTCGGGATCGAGATTTTAAAAAACCAGGACAGCACAGGATTAGAGAATAAATTATAAAAATCCTGAAAGTTATTAATTGTTCATATTCTATGAATAAAACGGAGTGGACAGTTAAAAAATCAAATTTAGATACGAATAATTTCATTAAACTTATATTTTTATAGATCTCGGTTTATAAATTAAAAATCGTTTATCTGGTTTATATAAATACCTACAGAACTTTTGTTAATTAAAAAATAGATAAAAATTTTCAGAACGGGACAGTACGTGACAAATATTTTATTCAAACATGACTGTCATTTTCAAAGTTTTTTCATTCCTACTGCACAGCAGGCAAGCAAACTTCTATTATATAATTAGAAAAGATTTCGAAACTCATTTTTACGAAGCATTTGTTGCAAAATACTGACGCAACGTTTTCGTAAAACACGAAAACAATTGTTGGCGATTCCTGGTACACATCCTATACCGAGTACAATGTACTGTTCGCTTAACGTGTATCGCTATAATTATATTGTTTTTATACTGAATCGTGAAGGAAACATATCGCGTAACTGACATCAAATTAACTATTTATGAGCCATTTCTGAGATTTGCCGAAAAATTTTTATTTATTTCAAATTAACTTAATTTGATGCGATGAATGAAAAGCATAGTTACACAGTGGGGGGTCTTGCCCGGGTCTGGACCCCCCCTAGAAAAATCGAGTTTTGAAAAATTGTCGCTTAAATCCGATGAGTTTTTAAGACCCCTGTAATTTTTGGCCAAAATGGGAAAAAATTGTCGTTTAAATCCGGTGAGATTTGACACCCCCTCAAGAATTTTGAGAATTTTTTTGGCAGACCCCCCCTACAGGTATGGAGCGGAGTGTAACTAAGATGTGAAAAGAGAAACATTCATAAGTAAATACAATGATAAATATAAATGCACATTACATATGAGCAATGTGTGTACTGTTTAACTGCAATTTAGTTTATCACAAGATTTATTTAAAGAATTAAATTCTATCCATAAGTTTTCAAATTTGAGCGAAAATCCCGATTAACCCAATAAAACGGTCGGATGCCAGACAAATCGGTGGCCCTTTTCGGTCTCTCTATTTTAAAGAACATTCAAAATAAAAATGCGTTTTTCAGAAAATGCAGAAAAATACATTTTAGTGATATAGTAATGAAACTTTTAAAAGAATTAATAGAAAATTAAAAATAACTTGTAAAGAGGATATAATTGAGGTAAATAAGTAAAAACTTATTGTTTTTTCCAATTTAGCATTTTGTAACATAAAAGTGACGTTAAATTCATTGAAAAAATTTTGCAATATTTTCTTATATAAAGAAAGCACAACAAACTCAGGTATTATTGTTCAGAAATTAAAAAATATAAAGTATAAAAACATTAGTTAAACTTTTTAAAGATTCTTAACATTTCGAATTAAAAGTATTGAAAATATTGTTGAGAAATTGAGACAATGTCTGAAACAGAAATAAAGTTCAATTTTTCTCCAATTAAAGAATATTACGCTGGAAAATCAATTCTGATAACTGGTGTCACGGGTTTAGTGGGAAAAGTATTGCTGTATAAGATATTGAAATCTATTGATACCATCGATAAGGTGTACTTAGTTATTCGAGAAAAGAGAAATAAAAGCTCATCTGAAAGACTTAATGAATTATTTGAGAAAAGTAAAGGTTTATTTGATGACATCGATCGCAAAAGTTTGGAAAAAGTAGTTTTAGTGAATGCGAGTTTAACCACAGTTGGAATGAATTTAAGCGAAAATGACAAAAATGCTATCATTAATAACGTTTCGATTGTGTTTCACAGCGCAGCGGATGTCACTTTTGACGCTAAACTTAAGTATTGAAACTTAAATTCAATCTATTTTTAAAAGTGATTTTTTAATTCTCTAATAAACTATAAAAAATTTAATTCTGCATTCAATTAGAGATCAAGTTTTGATAAATGTTGGCGGAACCAAAGAGATTTTAGATTTGTGTGCACAACTCAGACAATTGGATGCATTGGTATATGTTTCTACAGCTTATTCGAGTCCACGCGAAATGGTTGTCAATGAAAGAGTTTATAAGTCGGACAAAAATCCCATGGAAATTCTAGAAATCGCCAGGTATTTAAATCTATTCAAGATTTATGAGCTCAAATTTATAAGACAATATACTATCACTTTATATTTTGCTTGAATATTGCTCTATAATTAATTATTTTCTTTTTATTTAATTGGAGATTTCTTAGTATTTCATGATAAATAATTTGCTTAAATTAATTGAAATTAAATCTGTTTTTATGCATTTATAAAAAAGAAATTCAACAAATTCACTGAATGCAAGTGAATATTTGGGAGATTATCCGAACACCTATTCGTATACGAAAAATTTAGCAGAAAATTTAGTGGCAGAGGTGTTCGATAGAGACGGTCTACCGGTCACTATAGTGAGACCGGGTATTGTTTTAAATAGCATTAGAGAACCAAAGTCTGGATGGTTTGACTCGATTAACAGCATTATGGGAATTTTCGTATTAATCGCGACGGGTTTGACACGCATTGTTAATACTAAAAGAAGTATTACTGCCGATGTAATTCCGGTTGATATGGTGGCTAATACTTGTATCGTTTCCGCGCATGTATTGAGTGTTAAAAAGAAAAAGTAAGCAAATTTTTGCTGAATTTTGTGACAAAACATGTAAATTTATTTTCGATAACATTTTATAGAAAACTTGTGATTTACAACTGTAATTCTTCGTGTTTGGGTGCATTAAGTTTTGGCTTTTATTTCGAATTGTTCTTAAAACTTATTATGGAATATCCCCTCTATTATACGTTACGACCAATCAATTATGTGATGACTGACGACGATTTAATGGCAAATCGATTCACACGATTCATAAATGAAACGTGTTTTGCACACATTCTTGATTTAATTCCTTTATTAATTGGCAAACAAAGAATGTAAATATTTTAAAGTAGCAAATATTGCATTAAATTCACAGGTTTTGTCCGCACTTTAAGTTTTTCCAAACCCGTACCTAAATCTTTAAATTTTTGAACCACTTCTAAAATTTGTGCAAAATCTCAGTAATTCCATAAAAATTCTGAATCTTGAATTTAACCTTAGTTTCACGAAGTTTATAGGATTAAAATAATAATATCACAGTAAAGTAATGTAGGGTAAGGTATATTGAATTTTTATTATTTGTATGAACCAGGAAATACATTGCGGACTTGATCTAGTGTTTCTAAATAATAGCAATTAAGATAATTATTTTTTATTTCTTAATTAATTTAGCGCTGTTAAAAAAGTGCGATTATATCACGCAATGATGAAAGCAACGCTACCATACCTCAGTCGTCAGTGGTATTTCACTAATGATAATATGATCCGATTGTCGCAACAGTTGTCAGACTGCGATCGAAATACCTTTAATTGTGACATACAAGCCATTGAATGGGTTAAGTATTTTAGAAACGCATATTTTGAGTCACGAAAATTGCTTCTAAAAGAAAAGGATGGAGACATTGAAAGGGCTCAACGAAATATTAAATAGTTTAGTATTCACTAATTGTATTTCGCAAAAAAAAATATTTATTTTGTTTGCATATTTTCTTATTTTTTATTTTTCTATTGAAAATAATTTAGCATTCGAACATTTTACACCATTATAAATCACCTGTTAGTGTATCTGGTATGGTATTTATTAATTCACTTCACTCCGATTTCGACATTAATGCGCTCTGCTTTCAATATGTTCGCCGGTTTCGACGAAATAGATTTTGGTTATTATTTAATATTAGTTTCTGCTGCTTTCAACTCTATTTTAAACTTTCTATGAAATAATAATAATGCTATTATTTAAAACACTATGAATAGTGGACATATTGTCTTGTCTGCTCTCAATCCATTTTTAATTCTGCTTTGACTTAAGTGCGAAATATAAAGAGACCTTTATATTAGTATTCTTTATAAGCGCAAACTTTTTTCATTATTTTTTAAAAAATATTAACGTAACGATTTGGCTGTATTTTAATCGCGATTTCTTATACTTAATTTGACTTTTAAATAAAACACAAGTTGTCTGTTAAAAAAAACTATTCCGTTGAAAACTATATTTTTGTATTATTTTTTACCATTTACTTACACACTGGGTATACACTTACACGCACCTGTCATCACGTAGTTTTTAAGAAAATTTACAAAATGTTATGCTGTTATTATTTGCCGAAATTCATATCTTACTATATTAAAAATTTTACTATAAGTAGAGATGTTACTGATGAAAGTTTCGCAAAATTTCACACTGAAACTTACAGTAAATTTCAATGAAATTTTCACATGAGTACTGAAACTTTCAACAAAAGTGAAATTTTCAAAAGCTCCATCTATACAAAAATTACCCTTTTTATACCAATTAATTTATCCACACACTGAAAAAATCTTTAAAAAATTTTTTTGGATTTATTTAATTAAATAATTAATTAATTTTCATAATTAATCTCATAAAACTTGACAAGTAAAAATAATTTGAATAAATTATAAAAATAGCCTTAATTTTCACACTATAATTTTTTGAAAGTTTCACCAAAATTTCACTGAAATATTGAAAGTTTCAATGAAAATTTCAACTCATTTCAAAATTTCACTGAAATTTTCATCTCTAACTATAAGTATTTAGACATAAAACTGGTTGGAGTTTGCTATAAAAATTCTCAAATTTTTATTTAGCACTGCTTACCTAATAATAAATTCAGCCAAATATAAAGTGTTATTTTTCTGTCACATTTCCTTACTTATAGCCGTAGGGGGAAAAAATCAAAATTAGAATGTTTTGTTTAGAAAATCTCTTCAAACTTAAACACTAGAAATACGTGTTTGCATCACAAAATCAACAAAAGGTTAGAGCAGCGGTTCGGAGAAACATTTCATTATTGTGACATTGATTGATGCGAACATGAATCGAAAGTATTTTGCGCATTATTTATTCAAAGAGTAGATTGCAATAATAAATTACAAACTGAATAATGGATATGAGAGGAAAAATTATCACAGTGTGGAAAACAGTAATTGAAAATTACCATAACCGCTCTAATAATATGAATGAGCATAACGTTATAAGCGTAACCAACCCCTCCAACGTGTTGATTCACTATCCATGAATTTTCCTCCTTGAACTTACTCCGGGTTCAAACTTAAGCCCGACCTTGACGTTGAAATGTCCCGGTATTAACGATAATATATCCGATGGTGGATGGACTCCAGCGGAATAATTATGAAATAATAACATTCTCAAGTCTCGGTATATCTAGTGAAATAACAGTTGGTCATACTAACAGTTATCTGTATGTGTGCCAGTACTGTGGTATACTGTTTTATCTTATTTTTTTTAACGCATTTGATTGACAGCAATTTCGGGATTCCCTTACATAAAACAATTGTAAAGAAGAAAGAAAACAAATGAATGAAATTTACAATAATGTGACGAATCGGAAAACCTTGAAAAGTTAAAAAAAGTTTTGAATACAATAAGTTATATATGGGTGAAGGTGTTTGAAAAGTTGTAGTGCTATAGAATTTAGAAGCAAAATATTTCACAGAAAAGTTTGTTAAGGTTTTCACTTCAATTTTAATCAAAATTTAATTGTGATAATGAATACCACTGAAATTGAGTTTAACTATTCTCCAATTAAAGACTATTACGCTGGAAAATCGATTCTGATAACTGGTGTCACGGGTTTAGTGGGAAAAGTATTGCTGTATAAGATATTGAAATCTGTTGATACCATCGATAAGGTTTATGTAATAATTCGAGAAAAAAGAAATAAAGATTCGTCTGAAAGACTGAATGAATTATTCGCGAGAAGTAAAGGTTTATTTGATGGCATCGCTACAAACTGTTTGAAAAAAGTAGTGGCAGTGAATGCAAGTTTAGACACAGTTGGCATGAATTTAAGCGAAAATGACAGAAATGCTATCATTAATAACGTTTCGATTGTGTTTCACAGCGCAGCGGATGTCACTTTTGATGCTAAACTTAAGTATTGAAACTTGAATTCAGTTAATTTATATTATAAAGTTTTGTGTATTTAATTAAAAATAATAAAGGGAGCAAATCTTAATAAATGTTGGCGGAACCAAAGAGATAATAGATTTGTGTGCACAACTCAGACAATTGGATGCATTGGTTTATGTTTCAACCGCTTACTCGAGTCCATTAGAGATGGTTGTCAATGAAAGAGTTTACGAGTCAATTAATAATCCAGTGGAAATCTTAGAAGTTGCGAGGTATCGATCTCTTTATTGCTCAAAACCTTTGATTTTACTTTATGTGCTAAAAATTTTTTAAGGGAAATTAACAGTTCATCAAATAGTAAATTTTAACTTTATTACCATAACTTTAATTTTTAATTTATAAATTTAATTTTAAAACTTATACTTGGATCATAGTTACACTCCGGCCCAAACTTTTAGGGGACTCCTGTTCTGTATACTTATCAAAAATTTTGGATGGGAGTCATGTCTCGAAGGATTTAAGCGACAAATTTTTTTTAATTTGGAGAAAAATTGCATGGGTCTTAAACATACTTACACAGAGGGGGTGTTGCCCAGGGTTAATCCCCCAAGAAAAACCGGATTTTCAAAAATTGTCGTTTAAATCCGATGAGATTTGACCCCCCCCCCTCGAATTTTGAGAATTTTTGTGAAAGGCCCACCCTAGAGGTTTGTAGTCTGTGTAACTATGGTCTCAAAATTAATTTTTCAAATCTCGATTTTTCATGGGGTATCCAGACCTGGGCAATGACCACTCCGTGTATTATCAAAATTTTTAAATGATAAACCCTTAGATTCTGCGTTCTATTAACATTTGATTCATTAAGTGATTTTCTAAAATAAATTGAACCTGTTGTTTATTTAAGGAACTCAATAACAGCAATGAGTCCTAATGATTATTTATGTAAATATCCGAATACTTATTCGTATACGAAAAATTTAGCAGAAAATTTAATCCAAGAGGCTTTTGAAAAGGACAGACTACCGGTCACTATAGTGAGACCGGGTATTGTTTTAAATAGCGTTAGCGAACCTAAGTCTGGATGGTTTGACTCAATTACTAGCATTTTTGGAATTTTCATATTACTCGCAACTGGTTTGGCACGGATTGTAAATACTAAAAGAAATATAACCGTCGATTTTATACCCGTTGACATCGTAGCTAACACTTGCATCGTATCGGCGCGTCTTTTAAGTATTAAAAATAAAAAGTCAGTACTTGTATACTCTATTTTCTATTAAATCTATTAAACGTTTTCTGATAAAATCGTTTTTACAGAAAACTTTTGGTTTACAATTGTAATTCTTCGTGTTTGGGTGCATTAAGTTATGGACAATATTTGAATATGTTTCGCAAAATTACTAACGAATACCCACTGGTGTATACATTACGACCAATCGATTATGTGATGACTGACGACGATTTAGTGTGCAATCGATTCACTCGATTCATCACCGAAACGTGTTTCGCTCATACCATCGATTTACTGCTTTTATTAATTGGAGCAAAAACAGTGTAAATACAACTATTGAAACAATTTTAAGTTTTATAATTATTAAATAAATTGATTTAATCTCTTTTTAATTAAATGTGAAAATCACAAAATAGTATTATGCTAATATAATATGATGGCAATGAATTTTTAGCTCATTTCTTAAGCTAAGTTATGTAAAGTTAAGCAAACGTTTTGACCCTAAAAAATTTGATTCTAAGCTTGCCTTTTTCAATAAATAGTCTCTAACAAAACTATTCACTTTGAACTATAATGCGCACTATGTTTACGTCAAATTTAATTATTTTTTTATTATATAATTAAATAAGAGCTGTTAAAAAATTACGAATATATCACTCGATGATGAAAGGAACGCTACCCTATATCGGTCGTCAGTGGTATTTCACGAATGAGAACATGATTCGATTGTCGCAAAAGTTATCGGACTGCGATCGAAATACATTTAATTGCGACATACAAGCTATCGATTGGAATAAATTTTTTCGAAGCACCTTTTTTGAATCACGAAAGTTGTTATTAAAGGAAAAGGATGGAGACATTGAAAGGGCTCAGCAAAATATCAAATAGTTTAGTATTCTATTTTCCTTTCCTTTAATCAAAAAATTTATTGATTTAAATTTAATACAGCATTCGAACGCTTTACACGATTATAAATCACCTGTTACTGTATCTGGTTTGGTATCTAGTAATTCAATTCACACCGATTTCAACATTATTGTGCTCTGCATTTAATATGTTCGCAGATTTCGATGCATCAGATTTTGGTTTTTATTTGCTATTCATTTCTGCTGCTTTCAACTCTATTTTAAACTTTCACTGAATTGACAAACTAACACATTATATCTTCACTAATGACCTGTTCTTTTACAAAGTCAAATAAAAGTTTTATTAGCAAATAATACAGTAATAATAAATAGTCTATAGATTAATTTTTTCCTTTTCTTATGTATTATTTATTTATTCCGATAATTCACTGTGAGCTAATTATTAATTTTGCTTATCTCTCATCACGTGACTCACAGATTAAGTTCCACCGAAAGATAAAATAAATGGGTTCTATCAACTCATTGTTATCAAGTTTTCTTTGTTAGTCTTAACTATAACTGATAAGAGTATAATGATCTTTCGGTGATAAGATAAGGTTTTGCGTAAATTTAATAAAAACATGTGTATTATTAACTCTTTGGTTTACTTTTGAAAGTATTGTGCTTAGTTGTTATAAATAGTTTAAAAGTTTGCTTTCAGTGAAAAATAGCTATGAATGGTTATAAGAAAGTGATTTACGAGGCGAACACCGATCAAGATATTAGAGATTGCTATCAAACAATGAGCGAACAATTGAGACCAAATCTGAGAAGCGAAGAGGAATTTGTGTCACAGATTCGTTTGCAGCAGGAGAATGATGGCTACAAACTGATGTACATTAGAGATGAAAATGGGAGAGTGGTTTCGGTATTGGGCTACCGAATGCACGACTCGCTGCGCACTGGCCGTACACTCTATATCGCGGAGTTTGTCACTTTGATTGCGGCGAGACGTATGGGTTATGGCGATTGTCTCATGAAATGGGTAATGAATTACGCCAAACAGATTAAGTGTAATTATGTTACGCTTGATTCCAGTTTTGCGCGTAAAGACGCGCATCGTTTTTACCTGAATCACGGTTTCGATATTGTTTCGCACCACTTTGAGTGCGAACTTTAGATTACTATCAAAAATATTTTAAACGAAATTTGCTGATAAGTCAAAATTTTATACTGGATTTAATAAAGTAAGCCTAAATAAGCTCAAATGTTTCAAATTATTCTCATATAATTATGCGGCGATACTGTGCGCACGTGTTATGAATAATCGGCAGTTCGTTTTTTTTTTTAAAATTTACCGACAGTTAATGGTATTGTGAGAGTTCTATTACACGCAACGTGTACTGCACATGATTTGTATTTATTATTCACTTTTGCATTATTTGTCATTCATTCCGGGAAATACGTGTAATTCTTAATTACTTTATGCTATATATGCTGCTAATCAATTATAGTATCTATAAAAGCAAAGATACCGTAAGATTATAATTATAAAAAATCTTTTATAAAAATTTGTTATTTGACTAAATTTTATTTTATAAAATAAAATTTGATATATAAACCCATTAAAATTGAGAGAAAATTAAGAAAATAGATTTAGTGAAGCGCAGTATTTTTGAGTTTTAAAATCTTAAAAACTGTTTTGAAAGTTAACAAAAGTAAGATAATGCCTGGTTATAGTGTTGAAAGATTTGTGGATTTGAGTCAAAGTGAAAAATCTGAGTTAATCTGCAGTATATGTCAAGATATACTGCGCTGTCCTGTTGTCACACATTGTTGTCTGCAATCGTTTTGTGATGACTGTATCAATGATTGGTTAAAGACAAACAGCACGTGTCCTTACGATCAAAAAAGCCTGTCAACTGATCAACTTTCAAGAGCTCCGAGGTATTGAAATGATACAATAGTTTTTAATACTGTCAAATTTTTGAACAAAAAATTAGAATAAAGTTTAAATTAGAACATAGTTTAATAAAGTTGTGAATCACAGAGTTGTGATGAATTTGTTGGGAAAGTTACGAATTCGATGCGATTTTAGCGATAATGGCTGCAATGAAGTGTTGGCTTTGGAAAACCTAAGCAATCATTCACAACAATGCCAATACAATTATGAGAATAAAGAGTGCGAGAAATGTTTTTGTAAAAATACTAAAGCAAATCACGATTGCGTCCAGTATTTGCTCGCAAAGAACATTAAGATTACCGTTGAAGCGAATCAATTAAAAGTAAGTTACGAAGAATTGATTGCGATCAACACAAATATTTCGATTGAATTAAACCATTTAAAAAAACGTTTCGAAGATATGGTAACAAAAGTGGGTAACACTGATAGTAGTTATTCAACTGATTCTGGTGTTAATGATTTGCAACAAATGAACGATTTAACGACACATAAATCGCATTCCAATGTAACTATTAATTTAGCTAATTTTCGGTATTTTTTCTAAAATCTATGTTCTTTCACAGTCATCGGCCTCTTTTAGTAAAACAAGTCACGAGACGAAAAGCGAAGAAGAATTATATTCACCAGATATATATCGAGTAAAACTAATCGACTCTAACGCCTCGATTCGTTGCGGTCTTCGAAGCGATAATGATTACTACTATACGCTAATCGTCACATCTAGCAGTATATCGTTAGCCAGAGATGGAAAAATGTTATTCGTGTGGCCTTTACCTCAAATCAGAAGATACGGCTGCACTGAAAATAGTTTTACGTTAGAAGCTGGTCGCAGAAGCATTTCTGGTGATGGCTTATTCAGCTTTGTCACCAAACATGGAAATAACATTTTTCGAACGATCGCAACTCACGTGAACCGAGTCGATGCGTCGCGTCACTCAAAAGGAGGCTAAATAATACAAGTGTTAGTACGGTTGCCACATGTAATGGTTTTTTGTAAAATATTTTGGTGTCCGGTTGTGACCTTAAACCCTGATAATAGTCTGTCCAGTTATTTGTTATTTTTATAATAAATAAAGTAAAAGTATAGGGAGTAAAGTTTTTATAAAAAAATAATTTACAGAAATTATGTTCATTAATTCAAATTTTTTTAATAAAATTTAATAAAGTACCAATTAGTGCTAATAAGTTAATAGAAAAATAAAACGTATAAATCATGTTATACGCATTTTCTTTAAAAATTTATTAGATTATTTAAAGTAATAATTTTTGAGTTATGTTAAATTTTTATTATAGGTATTCAAAAATACTTATATTTATTTTTGAAAATTATCAAATTATATATAAAAAAATAGCGTGTCCGGTTTTGTCCGGTTTTTACAATCAAGAAAGTCCGGATATTACGGATTTTAGGGTGGCAACCGTAAGTGTTAGCGAACCAAAGTTGACAACTGTTTGATACACGTTCAGCCAAAGAAAGAAAATGTGCGAAAAGCAAAATATATTTAAAAAAATTATATTTTTTATCCTTAGAATAGCTTTGATATTATTTAATCTTTTTTAATGAATAATTCTTTTATTTTAACATTTGTTTACATTTTATTAGATTTTAAATGTTATTCAATTGATTAATGTATTTTTTCATAAATTATCTTTTGTTTTATTAAAGTTTAACAAGCGGCTCACGGGCAGTATCCTGCCCGAAAAAATAGCTATTCTCTATCTCATTCTCTCTCACACACAATTTTTCTACTCCTTCTCTCTTATTTTCTCTATATTTCTCTCTGTCTTTCTCTCTGTCTTTCTCTCTGTCTTTCTCTCTGTAATTCTTTCTCACTCTATATTCTCTCACTCAATGCTAAAGTTATTTTTATTGTTTTGGCAATAAGTTTGAGTGTGAGAGGTCAGCACTTAAATACAGATTAAAATATGCACAACAGTCCAAAACATAAACATTTTTATTTTTAGTGGTCACCTTAAAACTCGTATAAAATTGTTAATATTTATGATAAAAAAATTTTAATAGTTTTCCCACTATGCAACAATATTTGTCTACAACTTTTATTTTTAGAATTTTTCCCTAAACAATACGATTTAACTACAGTTTCTATAATTGCACCTAAACATAAATAGTGATGATAGTATTTAAATTTTATTGATTTTATTTCAAATTGCTTTTAATATTCAGCATTAAATTAAACAGGAAGGAACAAATGTATATGAACATAGAAGTATATGTTGTAAACGGGTACTTTTGTTTTTAAAAAGTTACATTCTAAATATATAATGTAATATTATGTAAAAATGGTTTCGTAATGGTAGACATATTACTACTAATTTAGTTTGCTTTCTCTTTAAAAAACTTTTATCTATTGAAAACGAATGCTCATCAGTAGAAACTAAAGAAACGTATTTTTTGAATAATATATGTTGAAACAATATATCAGTGAACAGAATTTTTCAATATTAGTGTTTTTTATTATAAATTCATGTTATGAGCATTTTATTAATCATTATGAACGAGCATTTAAGCTAGTGATGGGAAAAAGCTCAAGCTGAGCTTAAGCTAGCTTGAGCTGAGCTGAGCTAGAAGCTCAATTTTTTCAT
>JAQIVF010000790.1:0-18086 GCA_034698365.1 Steganacarus magnus
TTAATTTAGCTTGTATTTCGCTTTATTTTTTTAATTTATTTTAATTTCGCTTGTATTTCGCTTAGCTTTTTAAAAAATTTTCAATTTAGTTTGTATTTCGCTTTCGCTTAAGCGAAAGTTAGTCAAAATATATTTTAACTTCAGCTTCCGCTTTCAAAAAGCGAAACAACACTACAATTATATCATTATTTGTATCGTATCAATTTTAAATTTAATTTTGTGTAAAAAATTTTATTTTAAATTAATTTTGATTTTGTGTAAAATTTTTATTTTAAATAAATTTTGATTTTGATTTTCATTAAAACTTTTATTTTGATTTTATTTTGATTTGATTTAATCAAAATCAAAATTTAAATAAAAATAAAAATCAAAATTAAAATACCAAAATCAAAATCACTCAAAACTTTTGTTTTAAACTTGTTATTGATTTTGGATTTTTAATTTTGATATTGATATTTTTAAATTTTGATTTTTATTAATTTTAAAGAAAATTTATTGAAAAATCAAATCAAACTTAAATTTAAATGAAAATTTCAACTAAAATCAAAAACAAAAATTGAAATTAATTATAAAAAGTTTCTTAAAGCATGATAGAAATTTAATATATTTTTTAGTTTTATATTATTTTTTATACAACTTTTAAAACTAAGAAATCTGACGTCAATAAAACTAATAAAAATCAAACTAAATAGAAATGAGAGCTATATGATATGATATATATAACATAAAATAATTAACTTTTATTATAACAATGAATTGAATGTAATTTTTTTGATTGTGAGAAATTTATTCATTAAATAATGGACTAGATCTTCAATTACCTTTTTAAAATTTATAAATAAATAAAACCAAAACATTCCTTAAGTTTATCTAGATTTACTTTGAAAATTTCGATCAAATAAAAAATATTATTTTATATACAAGCTAATTACGTGCAGTTTTCTGCGCGAAAAAGTACTATTCTCAGTATCTCTTGCTCTCTCTAATAATCTCTGTCATACTATCTCTAATAATCTCTCTCAAACTCGCTTTCATTCTCTCTCATTCTATCTAATACTCCTCTCATACTCTTTTTCTCTCTCCCCTACTCTCTCTCTCTCTCTCTCTCATATAGATTAAAGTGACATCTCACTTATACGAATTTACATTAATATCGCGGTTGGCTCACACAATAAGACGTTCTCGACATAGGGTTGTTTAAATTATTTTTCATCGTAATAGAACTCGAATTAATAATCTAATTACAATTTAATTTAAATCAAAAGATAGTATAATTTCATCGTAATTTAATTGAAACCACCCTACCATAACCTAAATTTATCACCCACGGATATCCGAATATCTACTTTAACATTTTAGAATATTTAACTTCTGTAATTTGGCATTTATCTTTTAAGAGGGAGAGAGAGGCAGATATAGGGAAAAATGGAGAGAGGGAGATAGGGAGAGAGGGAGAGAGGGAGAGAGGGAGAGAGGGAGAGAGATCATTATTTTATATAATAAGTGATAAATTATTTATTATTTTCTAAACTATTCCATATTTAATTGGTTCAAAGATTCAAAAGTTGTAAATTAAATTTATGTTATTTAAATTTAAATTCTTTTTTGTTATTTTAAAGATTTTTAGAAATTTGAATTTACATAACTTTAATTTTAAATCGACTATTCATAAATTTAATTTATTAATTTATAAATTTTAAAGATGCAAAATTTATTCTAATAATTAGTTATCTTAGAAATATTTTTTCTAAAATAAAGTCCAAAAATATCATTTCTTATTGTTTATAAGAATATTTTCATCATAAAAACATTAAAATTAAAAAATTAGGTGTCTAAGTAACATATAATTTAATTTAGCACGTTCCACTAATACAAATTACAATTTATTGTTAAAGATTGAATCTAAAATAATAATTTAAATAACGATTTATAATGTTGATTTAGTGTAAATTATTAAAACATTCAAAAGAAATTATTAAATGACATTCAATATCCGCTTTCCATACAAACGTAGCATTATTAATTTATTTATCCCAATTGATCCTCCAATTTTAACATTTTTCACTTTAAAAGCTTCCTATTTTGACATTTTTTCGACTAAAAACACCCTCTATTTGACATTTTTTCGCTTTAAAAGCTAACTATTTTGACAATTCTTCGCTTAAAATCTTCTTATAAGAGCTTGTCTAAAAACGGACGGATGGAGAAACTCAAATTTATATATCTGACAATTTTCTAGCGAAATCAGATAAAAAAACATTTTTTATAAAAGTAAAGAATATTTATTAACTTTATACCTCATTTTCTATACCTTATTAACATATATTGTTAATCTTAGGCATTACAAAAAAAATTCATAAAAAAATAAGATTACCATAATTAATCCCAATATATAAATGTTTATTTTAATTAAAAAAGATTAAATACAAATTAAGATGTTTTAGTTACAGTTTTAAAAGAATTTTGAAATTTTTGGATAAGAAATAACAATCATCAATGTAAAAATTTAATTTAAAATCAAATTAAATGTTTAATAATTTTAATTGTTTTAATTTATTTAATTTCTTAGGCTATTGACTTTAAATTATAATGATTTATAAAATGTCAGGAAATATAAAAAATCAAAACTGGATAACACATCATCTCAAACCTTAATCTCTGACTTCATTACATCTAAAACGATAAGAAACAAATATAATAAAAATGTTTCAAAAGTTGTCGGATTTAATTTACGCTTAATTAAACTTATATCAACAAGATTTGTACCAATATCTCTAGTTAAAAAAATGAATTTAAAGATCTGGTTCATTTTTTGAATGATAGAATACCGATTCCAGGACGAATTTCATTAATTAAAAAATGTTTAAAATGTTTCATTTCGGATAAAAAAGAAATACAATTTAAAATAGAAAAGTGTAAAACTATATCACTTGGCGTGGATATATGGAGTAAAAAGGGCTCAGTGAATCATACTAAGAACTAACTGCATACTTGTTTGAAACAAATAAAAATTCTAAAATTTTAATAACATTAGCGCTTAAATTATTTTCTCATCCGCATACATCAGAAAACACTAGAGACAATTTGCAACAAATTATGGCTGAATATAATATTCATTACGATAAAGTTTTTATTTTTACAGATAATGGAACAAATTTGGTCAAAACTTTTAAAATTAATTGGGAAGAAAAATTTGTATGTGATGATTTCGAAATGTCTGAAAATAATTCTATTTTAAAAATAGAATCTGATTGTGATTCCGAAATTGATTTAAGCGAATTCGATGAAATAGAAAATTTAAATAAAAATACATTTAAAGATATTAATATCATAAGAATAGGATGTATAATTTTTATATTACAGTGTTGGTTTCAAAATCAAATAAATATTCACCATTTAGTGATACAATTAAATCGGCGACAAAGTTATTGAAAAAGATCAGACAATCTGTTAAAAATACTGAAAGTCTGAAACAAATTTCTGGAACAATCTTCCCGTCTGTAACCCCTACGCGCTTGAATTCATTGTATATTCAAATTCAATCTCTAAATGATAAAAAAAATTAGTTTTAGATAAAATTTGTGAAGAAGTTAAACTCGACAACTTAAGACAAAAAGAATGGGAAAATCTTCAATTATTTGTTAATTTGTACAAACCTTTTCACGAAATTACAAACGAGTTAAGTAATGGTTGTGAAGTAACTATTTATAAAGTTTTCTAATCAATTTTATTTTTAAAACATCACTTATCATCATTTTCTAATCAAAAACTGAAATAAAAAATTTAGTATCAATGATGTTAAAAGAATGCGATATTAGGTTCGATAATCTATTCAACCAAATAAACACTAATTTTTCTGATGAGGTATACATAGCATCAACATTTTTAGATCCACGATACGCTAAAATGCTGAATGAAAGTCAAAGAAATGTTGCAAAAAAATTTATTAAATTATTCGCTAAACAATATCTAAACTCTGATGATGAGAATACAAATGAAAATCAAACATCGATAGTAGATATTGAAATCTTGACACCGTTTGAAGCTTTTATAGAAACAAAATTATCAGAAATACCAGCTAAATCTGTTGATTTATTCATTAACTTAGAAAAAGAAATTCTTAATTGGATCCATTTTATTACCTCAACCCGTATTGATTTAAAAACAGATCCCTAAGAGTTTTGGCTAAACACTAAATTAATAGAAAATTTTAAAGTTTTAAAAGAAATATCTGTTAATATGTTATCAACTCCATCATCAACAGCATCAGTTGAAAGATTATTTTCCGCAGCAGGAAATGCTTGCATTGGAAGAAAAAATCGTTTAAGTGATAAAAGACTTGAAATGATAGTTTTCATAAAAAATAATTCCAAAAATTTAAGTTCATTAAGTTTTCTTTAAAAAAATATTCTATAATTGTCATTAATATTATTGAGACAAAAAAATTGAATGCATGTTTTATGAAAAACTGTAAGCAATAATCTAATATAATAACTTTAGTAAACGGGTTATTATATTAACATATTTTAAATAATCTCTTATTTTAAATATAATCAAAATAATTTATCTTTAAGATTTCTATTATTTATTATATTCATTAAAATTTTTATTTCAATTAAGAGTAATATTTTAAAACTGCAGATAATACAATAAAATTAATTGTTTTGTATATTTCTAATTTTTATCATATGTGTTATATTTAAAGATTTATAAATAAGGAGTAAAGATAAGATATAAAAATGGAACTGTAATAGAAAAAATAAAGAGAAAAAGATAAAGAAAAATAAAGAGAAAAGACATTCGAAAATATTAATAAAAGAATAAGTAAAAGAAAAGAATATTATTTTAAATAATTAGAGAAAAGAAAAAGAAAAAAATTATTAAAAACTGGAAAATATACAACACTACTATTAATATAAATTATATTACAAAAAATTAGGCTATTATGTCACGTTGATTAAAATATGCGAAAAACTATTTTTCTATTTCTCAGTTCTTAGTATTTAATTAAAATAATTAAAAAATCATTGAATAAAAATTCATTTTGGTATGGACAAGTAAACCTAAGAATTGTTACATTGCTTAAATTTTGATCAAAAAGTCTTAATAAAAAGTTAAAATATAAGGTAAAATAAAATTTAAATAAAATCGTATTAAAATTGAAAATGAAATACAAAAATCTTTTTAAATTGAAAGCGAAATAAAATTGATTTGGAAAATTTTTGAAAATTAAAATCTAAACAAAATTGAAATGAATATGTTTTTAAGAAATCGAATTGAAATAAAATTGAAATGAAAATATTTTGAAAATTGAAATTGAAACAAAATTGCAAAGAAATTTTCTTAATGAAATTGAATTAAAATAAAGTTGAATTACAAAAACTGAAATTGAAACAACACTAGTATTTAGTAGTTTTGTATATTTTCAAATTTTTTGAATTCTTTTTCTTTTTCTTAAATTAATATTGAATTTCAAATTCTTTTTCTTTTATTCTTTATTTAGATTTCTTATTTTTTGTGTTTTCATCTTGCTTTTAATTAGTGATGTTTAAATTATTTTTTAGAGAAATTGCAATCGAAATAAAATTTGGAGACAAGTAAAAGAAAAGTAAAATGAAATTCAACTCAAGGTCAAAAGAAAAAGAAAAGTAAAATTAAAATTAAATTCGAGGACAAAAGAAAAAGAAAAGTAAAATTGAATTTAAATTAAAAGACAAAAGAAAAAGAAAAAGAGAAATTAAAACGCGGAAATTTACATTGAAAGAAAAAGAAAAAGAATAAATATTTTGTCTTTTTCTTCAAGAAAAAGAAAAGTAAAATTGAAATTGAATTCAAGGATAAAAGAAAAAGAAAAGAAAAATTCAAAAAAATTCTGAAATAAAAAGAAAAAGAAAAGTAAAACTAAAAAATAAACACAAAAGAAAAAGAAAAAGAAAAGTAAAATTAAAAAAGTGGAAATCAACAACACTAGTTATAACGTGGAATATAAAATAAATTAATTTTTTCATACGTTAATTATAGATTCAAAAATTATATGAATGGATATATTAATGGATATGCATATTAGGTATATATAAGCTAAATGATTTTTAGTAAATGAATGATAAAAGTTATAATAAAAGCATTATCATTTTAATTTAAAATACTTTCTAATTTTGATTATAAATTTCTATTATCTTAGTTTGCATTAGTGTTGTTTTAATTATTATTAAGAGAAATTATAATTGAATTAAATTTTGAATTAAAATTTTAATTAATCGTAATTTAATTTAATTTAAATTGAATTTTTTTAAAATAATTTCATCGTAATTTAATTTAAATAGAAAAAGTGCAATTGAAACAACATTTTTTTCAATTATTTTTCATCGTATTAGAAATCGAATTAATAATTGAATTACAATTTCAATTAATTGAAATTTAATTTAAATTAAAATTTAATATAATAATTTCATCGTAATTTAATTTAAATTGAAAAAGTGTAATTGAAACAACACTAGATTGCATTTACTATAAAATTTCAAAATAACTTTATATTTCGATTTATTTTCACTTCCGATTAATATAAATTGAAATTTAATTTTATTCAGATTTAAATTTAAATTTAATTTTGATTTCAAACAATCAATACAACACAAGTTCAAAGTACTATTTCCATAAATATAATGTTACTTTCTTTCACCAACATTCGCAATAATGCATCAACTTTTGCAATTTGGCATTATTAATCTATTATTTTTATCTGTATTATTGTTAATAGTTATTACATAAAATATCTACATGGAAACGTATAAATTTTTATTTTTAATAGTGTGTGCAATAAATGACATCGTTTTAGTAACTAATTGAGTTTTTAGTATGATTCAACATGAATAACGGTGGTGTTGAGTACCGCAATAATTTCTAGTTTCAAAAGTGTTGTTTTAATTTTTCTTGTTTTAAATATTTAATCAGAGAATTGATTTTTATTATATTCTTATTTATTAAGATAGATTTTTGCATAAATTCTTTTCTTCTTTATAATTTTATTTTAGGGCTTTCATTCATTACATAGAACATTTTTTCAAGTTCAATTGTAATCCACTTCCGATTAATCGAATATAAAATTGTATTTTATTTAATTATAAAAAATCGATACATTAGGTTCTTAATAGTAATATTTGTACACTTGGTGCTTTAATTTACAAGATTAAAATTTAGATTAAGTAATCTAGTAAATTAAAGCACATAGTGTGCAAATATTACCATTTAAAATTTTAATGACTGATAAAAAGTTATTTAATCAAACTTAAAAACTCCTAGTTGTGCAATCCACTAATATCATTTCATTCTCTAGTTATAAAGATTTTTAACGATTTTAAATTTTTTTTACAATTTTAACAATAACTTTTATTGTACTATATTTTATCAATATACTTAAATACTGAAAAATTATTTAATTTTTTTTTCGAGATTTAAAATAATATTTAAATACTTGTTTTATTTAAATTTATTTTCTTTACTTAGTTTAATTCAGTTTCTTTATTTTTTTTAATGCTTGTTTGTCATTTAAGAAAAAAATTGGTTGCAAAACACACTGACCATTTTGAAATTTTAAATTTTTGCTGTTGAATTTTAAAAAATTTAGAAAAAATTAAAGAAAAAATACTAAACGTTTTATTTTAACGTTTATTATAGATATTTTGAAACAATTTATCTTAAATTGAATATCACAATTGTTTTGAATAATTTTTAAAACTGTTTTTTTAAGAATTTATTAGAATAAATATCATCATATTAAACTAAATAATAAAGATAATAATTTTATATTTTAAAGGTTTATTTAATAAATAAATAATTAACTTAAATTTAGTTTAAAACAAGATCGTAACGGTCATAATATCTGACTTCGTATTGAAAATTTTTGTTAGATATATAGATATTATTTTAATAATTAATGATTATTAATGGTCGCTGATCACTAAATTCACTCGCTACCAGCTTATTATAATGCCTAATGTGTCATTTGCCGGCTCATTCCGGGTTTTATACTATATTATTTCACAAAGTGGGATATGCCTGTTTTTGACATTTTTTCACTAAAAAGCCTTTTATTTAATAATTTTAAAAATATTAAAAACAAAACAATAAATAAACAAACTCTTAAAATGCGAATTTAAAGTCGAAAGAAAGTAAATAAAAAATTTTAATAAATTTAGTATATGCAAAAGAAATCGAATATTATAAGTTATTAAAATTATACTTTTAAGTTAATAAAAAAATAGAAGTTTAAGAAGATATGTACATAATAATAAAATTACATTAAGCTTGAATTTTAAAGACTTCTATTCACTTATTCCCCAATAAATATTTTATTTCAATTTTAAGTTTATATTAAATAAATAATTAATGAAAAAATTACAGTCTATTTATAATTCTTTGTATTGACTTCTCATTTTTATTCGAAATTTGAAAATTTAGTTTTTGAGTTTTTGGTTTTTATACTATACTGATCTTAGTGCACAAATCTTCAATAAAATATAATGATTTCCCACTTTGTTAAATTAAATTATAAAGCTAAAGTTGAGTGAAAAGCGAAAGGCAAATTAATTTGAATTTTATTTCGCTTGTATTTCTCTTTGATTTTTTAAAAAAATTAATTTAACTTGTATTTCTCTTTCGCTTAAGAGAATGTTAAAGACGAAATATAATACTAATAATATCTGACTTCTACCTCTTTGTTTTTTGGAGTAATTTGCATAAATGTTTATTAGAGTGTAAAATGTTGCATTATAAACCCTACTGGAAGCGACTCTTAAATTAAGTAATTATCAAATATGAAAAAAATCCACATTATAATCAAATAGAAAAATGAACAAAACTTTTAAAGATTAGTTAATAAATTTCAATATTGTTAGAAAGAAATGCAAAGACTAATGCACAAAACAAGGATTTAAAAATAGTTTTGAAATATTTATAATTTAAATTGAATTTTTATTACATATGAGTAAAAAAAGCAAAAACTAAAGTTGCGATTTTTCAAACTGCAACTGAATGTTGATATAAATAATTTTTCGAATTTATTTATTAGTATTGATTCATCATCTAAAAAGTTTCAAACAATTTCGAATTTATTTTAAACATTTCAGGAATAGTACAATAATATTAGTATTAATAGTTTATAGTTCGTTCATAATGTAAATAACGTCATTTTAAATAAATGAATCCACATAAAAGTATATCCTGAAAAATATATATAATTGTTAAACAATTAGTTTGACAGATATTATTCAACTTAACCACAAAAATCTTGTTTCAGAGATAAAATTACATTTTATAATTACTTAAATTACGGAAAGTTCAATTTTAAGTTAAATCTTCGAATGAAGTTATTGAATTCTTAATTACACTTTAGATTCTAGTATTTCTTATTATAAAAATAGTATAAATACATTCTATGATTTTACTCATATTAAGTAAAGGTACTTAATTTTGCCAAATCCAATATAAAATTTTAAAAAAATATTTATTTTCGATTCTTTTATACGCGATAATTAAGTGAAATTAAACCAGTACTGTATAGTTTTAAAAAAATACATTTGTTATGAAACCTAAATCTTAAAATAAAAAACAATTAAAATTTATAGTGTAAACACAGTCGTAAATAAAAAGTATCAATTTACAAACAATACAAGTGAAATATAATTAAATTAATAATATTGAAAATAGAAATAAATTGTTTATCGATTTCACTTTAGAGAAAAAATATCTATTAAAAATACAATTGAATTCTAAATACAAATTGTTTTTAATTTCGTTTGTCGAAAGTAAAATACAATTGAAAATACATATTTTTATTTCAAAAAAATTTTATGTAAACTGGCAAAAAAAAAGAGATTAGTTTCACAATTTTAAAATCAATTTTATTTCTATTTTAATTATGCCTTATGAATCAATTCAACTAATCAATATTATTCAAAACTTATCAGCGGTTATGAAAGTAACTGGACACAAATTGAGAAACTTACTCATGACATACCGATGAACAATCATAAATTTCGCCATAAAGTACGAAGTAGGAGATCGCAGTTTTCATTAGTATCATGTGAAGCGAGGACCATTAACAAAGCTCAAGGACAGAGTTAGGACGACGTAGTTTTAAACATATCAACGAATGATAAAAAATGATGCTTTCACATGTTTACGTAGCAATGAGTCGTGCAAGAAAAGCCGAATGACTATACATTAATGAAACGTTCTTTCATCCTAAGAAAACAAACGCAGTTTTAGAAGTAGGGACTGAAGTTAATCGATTATGAACTGAGGCAGCACTATCATTTACGTTAAAGTTTTTTATCAGAAGAAACATCTAATTAAATTGATTTATCATAATGTCCAGTCATTGAATAGCAAATACAACGACATATTAAAAGATAACAATTATATGTCAGCCGATTTCTTACTATTAGCAGTAACTTGGGTTATGGAAAGAGAATCTAATGAGTTTCCCTCATTTAGTTTAATTTTGCAAATAACTTCGAAGAAAACTAGAAAAGCATACGGTTGCGCAGTGTATTCAAAAACATATTGTAAACAATTATTTGTATATAAGCATCAAGAAAAAACATCTTAATTTAACTGAGTTGCCATCATAATCAAAGATACTGATATTCTTATTGTTTACAATTTGGCTTTTTGTACTTCTGCTATGGTTAATAATTATTCTTCCAATGTTTCAGACACAGTTCTCAAATTACTGCATAAAATAGGGTTAAGCAAGTCTCAAAAGTAATCTTTTAACAATTCGAGTATCGCCTTTTCGTAGGTTAAAAGATTTTCGTCTTTATCCATGACTGATTTGACAGAAGACTTATCCCCATTTCGAAGACGTCGAAAAGTTTACTAGAATACTTTATTTGCGTTTTTAAAGTTATTCTCCAATGCGAAGCCAAAGTTCTCAAATGGTTTTTTCAGCCGAAACAGCCAATTTAACGATTCTTTTCGCCTCAGAGAACCGATTTCGTGTTTCAAGAAAAGGGTTACTGAGTAATATTCTCTAGGACTTGAATCTTCCCTTGAATAAAAATATACTTCTTTTTAGTCCACCATGGTGTAGACTTACTACTTGATCGATATGCTATGTGTTTTAAACAGCAGCATAGGGAATAAGAACTGATGATCCCTGTTTTAAACAGTTCTCATTCATTTTCAAAATCCGATAAAGTCGTAGAGCTTTGTAGTAATTATAACTCCACGTTATCTTAAAACATTTTAGCTAGTGACTCTTCGTTTAATATTTTCAATATAATCCGAAAAGCATTTTGTTGCTTTCGAGCTAAGGAAAAACTATCTACTTTGAGATTTAGTCTGCTAACAAAAAGGTGGTGATCGGTTGAGAGTTCAAAACCCCTCAATACTCGAAAATCTTGAACAGAATTTCTTCAAGTCACTAGAAGCAATTCATCAAAGTCTATAATTGACCTTTGATCACTCCCTTAACATCTCTATGTGTACTTAACGGAGAAGTAACGCGTTGGCTACAAAAATCGCGCAATCACTCGATTCGGTCGAACCACACGCATTCCATTGAAAGAGGCAATCGAAAGAATCCAACGTCAAGGAGAAACAATGGAGTCCTACTTCAACGACAAGCGGCGACTCCTACAATTGGCTGGCGAGAAGTAACGATGCAAATTAAGTCACACTACTCTAAAGCAGACTTAAAGACGTCAGCATGCAAAGCCTCATTCGTGTCCAACTACCGAAGACGCCTGAATAATGGTTGGAAATCGCACTCCAAATCGTTAATACAAACCCTCGAACAACCAAATCGAAAGAAGGACAGTCACATCAATCGAAGGAGTGCCATAAAGGCGATAAAGGAAAGGCATGGTATCAGAACAAACCAAGAAAATGTATCGATGAGTCGTGCTAGAAATGAAGGTGGAATTTTAATTAATTTCTTATCCGAGAAAAACAAATGCTGTTTCAGAAGTGGAGACAAAAGTTAACAGATTAAGAAAAGAAGCATTTCCAATATTTTCATTAATGTTTTTAGACTATAATGAATCTGTTGGTTAAAAAGTTTTGTGTAAAAATGTTCAATCTACAGTTTCCTACTATTATGATATTCTTAATGTTAGAAATTTTGTCAGCTAATCTACTACTGTTTGCATATACATGGATCATGGATTTTATTTTAGTTTTGAAAATAACATCGAAGTAATAAAAGCGTACGTTTGCTCAGATTATTCCAAAACTGACTGTTTAAATCTTTTCGAGTTTAAACAACATGATAATAAATCATATTTCATGTGTATTGCTATCAATATTAAAGACAACGATAAATTTCTGGTATGAAACTAGGCAGCAACAACAAAAACTGATTTGGTTAAATATTTTAAAGATTGTTTGAACAGATTTTAAAGTGAATATGTACTAGTTGTATGCGATTTTAATATAAATGTATTATGAGAAAATAATCATTATTTTGTAGAATTCATGATTAAGAATGGATTTTCGTTAAGGAACAAAAATGTAACGACTAATGGCAATAAACAGATTGATCTGGTCTTTTCATTTAATAGTAATTACGCAGTTTATAACTCTTAGCCATACAGTTGTCCAATTGCTCTAATATTCGCTTTGTTTATAGCATATTAGTGTCTTTTCCATGTAATCTCAAGCTTATTTATTCGACCTGTGATATTCCAACCATAAAGATTTCGTCAATTATGATTAATTTAAAATCAATAAAATTACCTTACACTGGGTTTCTTCGAACGTGACTCAATCTATTACCTTCGTGATACTGGTTGAATTTGTCAAATGCTGAGTTAGTTGTCACACCACCAATATTAAAGGCCGCTTTACCTATTGGAGCACATAACAATATTTTAGAGTATCAGGCTTTGTTCCTGGTAATCCATTGAAATACCTAATTAGTGATTTATAAATAGCACTAAAAAGGCAGAATTTTCCCACACCTGCGCCTCCGATGATTATATTAAACAATGGTTCGATTTTAGTTTTCATAAGATAAAATATATTCACGCAATATGTGCGTTACTTCGTATTTTAAGATTGTATAAGTTGTCGATATATCGAATTCACATCTATATTTGGGTGTTAAATACTTTTCCACATTGACTTTTGCTACTAAGTCACTAATATCTTGACTAATACAATGATCTAATTTTTTCAATTGTATATACGCTTTAATTATGACTTTGATCAATTTTTTCTTCTTTTTCATTAAAAGAAAATTCTTCTTCTTTAAAGCGTTCTTCAAACTCGGCTATTTCTTTTCTGTAGTAAACATACTTTGATGAGTTACCGTTGATTAATTTTTTGTTGTTTCTATATTTGGCTTTTTATGTCAACATTAATTAAGTCACATTTTTCGTTGTCCCAAGTAACATACAGTTGGAACTGTAATTATATTCATCGAACTTTATATCGTGTCTCTTATATCGAATTATTTTCATTTTCTTCATTTTTCTAAATAACCTTCATTATTTTTAAAAACCAATATTTTTCCAATTTCCACATCTTCTAATTCGTGATCGTCATTTTCAATTTCGTTTAATTTTTTTTAATTTTCTTGTTTCTTCTTTCTTTGTTGCGTTTAAATTTTGTAAAATAATCAGCTAAAAAACACCTTTCTTACAATTATGTCGCATTGTATAAAACTCAATATCTCTCATTTGGTAAATATCTTTCGATTCGTTATCTAAGTCTTTTAATACATTTTTACTTTTGCTCCCCAGTATTTATAAACATGTGCACGTTTGCATCGGGATAAATCCACGGATAAAAGAAAATAAACTACTTTTTGAGCAGAAATTTCTTTAGCCTATGATTAAATAAATATAGTTTGATTAATAATTCAAATAAAAATATCTGAATAATAAATCAAGTTTGTGTCAAACAAAATTGTCTTAAATTTCATAAGTATCAAGATTTATGTTATAATTTAAATACTTTTAAATAATCTAAAAATACATTTAAGAATGAATTGAAAGTGAACAGTGCATTTACACCAAAATTATTAGAATAATTTTATTGGTAAAACTATGTTTAATTATCATTTTTTATTTACAGTTTAAATAAATTTCTTCACTGTTATAAAAAATTTCTTATTATTAATTTAGTTTTTTTATTTAAGAAATCAAAATAAAAATTTTTTAGGAAATCAAAGTTAAATTAAACTTGATTGAACATTATAAATGGGTTCAGTCTGTGTACAGCACTCGAACAGTGATTAATACATTTATGATCCAACAATTTAAGCAAATATTTTTTAGTAGATTCTTGTTAAATATTTTCTCAAATATACATTTTTGTATAACGAATTGTTTAATCAAAATTTTTTCAAAATTAAAAACATTGTTATAAATAGTTATATAAAATTGACTGTCAAAAAAGCCACCTATCAATAAATTTTTTCACTAAAAAAGACTCCTGTCTACACACAGACAGACGGACAGACATTGCAAATCCAATAGCTCATTGATATTCATCAAAGTGAGCTAAAAATAGAAATACCAAATAAATAAATAAAATTGAAAGTAAAATAGAAGCTGAAATAAATTTAAGAAATAGAATGGAAATAAATATTTAGTATATTTTATTTATCGAATCAGAGTTTAATTTGATGTGCACTTAATTTATGTGCAATAAATTAATCAATTAATAATTGATTGTGAGTCACTTTTTAAGTGAACTCACATCCGTTTCTCAATAATAATTGAACGCACATTCAGTGCAGTTATATTAACATTTTGAGCACATTTTGTGTAACATTATATTATATAAAACTGAATTTAATATTTATTTATCCATCAATTATATATAAAATTTAATAAAGATTGGCCTTTCAAAAGTAAATGTTAATTAATTGGCTGGTTTGGCATATTTTACATATAACATCATTTGATATATATATATATATTAGTGATGTTTCAATAACAAATTTTCTATTTTGATTAACAGAAAATTTTTAATTTTGATTTAATTTTGATTTGATTTTTAAAAAAAATTTCATTTTAATTTTATTTTGATTTTAGTTTTAAAAAAGTTTAAAATTTTGATTTGATTTTCTGAAATTTTTCTCTCAATTTTTATTTTTTTTTCAAATTTTGATTTTGATTATATCAAAATTAAAATTAAAAATCAGTACTTTTTACACCTTTTTATATTAAATTTGATTTTTATAAAAAAAATGTAATTTGATATTATTTTTATTTGATTTTCAGAAATTCTTTTAATTTTAATTTAATTTTGATTTGATTTTGATTTTGATTAATCAAAATCAAAATTCAAAAAAATATCAAAATCAAAATTTAAATACTAAAATTAAAAACAACACTAATATATATATATATACAGAAAATAACTTTTTAATGCATAGCAAGTTGAGTGATGAATGGCTATGCGAATAATGTTATTAGAAAATTCAAAAACAATAAACGAATATTATATAGGTATTATGGTAATACTTTTTGCAAATAAATAGTTATGCGAATCAAATCCAAATCCATCTAAAGTGTATGTATTCTTATTCTAACTAATTGTAAAATTGGTTTCTATGAAACAACAAAATATTTTTATTTTTTGACCCATAGAAGTTATAATTATAATCTAAAAGACATTTAGAGACAAATTAAAAAAACTTTAATACAATAAGATAGATTTTTTTGTTTTAATTTGATATAATAAAGTGATGTGTTCAGTTTAAAGTCTAAATAGTTTATGAGCAAATATTTGCTCAGCATAGCCATCAGTGGTATTATTTCGCTTTCCCATACTACAGAAGTGGCATTATTTCGCTTGAAAAGCCTCCTATTTTGACATTTTCTCAATATGAATGACTCCTATTTTTACATTTTTCACTAAAAAAGCCTTCTATCTTAGAGCTTGACACATAAAGACAATCCCAAACCAATATACCTGCCTTTAATTTTGATAATAAATAATTTAATCAGTTTGAAAGAACAGTCATCAAATCTTATAAGTCCTATAAAAACAATTAAATACAAAATCTTAAAACTGCAACTTTAATCAAACTTACTTTGGAACAAATGATTATTCAATTGAAATTAAAATTAACTTAAAATTAAAATTTTTTTCATTTAAATTACAATTTGATTTCAATTTTGAGAAGTTTTCTATTTTGAATGTATTTTGATTTGATTAATAAAAATAGTCTAAAATTTTTATTTTGATTTTTATCAAAATTTTTCAAGTTAATTGTATTTTGATTGTATTTTCAATTTATTTTAATTTTTAATTTTATTTTGATTTGCCTTTTAAAAATTTTATTTTGATTTGTATTTTGATTTTTATAAAAAAAATCAAAATTACTAAATCAAAAACAACACAACTAAGAGTCACAACTTATTCGTATTCTGTTCTAATATTATCGTTTATGTCTTCTATTAAAAGATTACTCATGGACTTATTATTAAGGGTGACAACCTATTCTAATATTATTGTGATTCTCATCTTTTTATAAGACTTCAAGTAGACTTCTTAATAACTACATATCAATTTTTAACGCGTTATTGTTACTGAAGCTTATGTTAAACTATTACTCTCGATTCTAACTATTACTAAACAACTTACCCTAGTTAAGCGCTTACAATGTTATTTCATCAAGTAAAACGTAATTAGCATTACTGTCTTAATCATCAAAAAGTGAGCATAACACGTACTGTAAACAGCATTTTCACATAAGCGCTTAGTTATCTATTCATTATTGTATTAATATTGTGTGATAATAATCAAGATTATTTAGTTATATTAGATCAGTGAATTATTGATATTACAGATTAAACAATCATCGACAATACTGTGACCAGTATCGTTACACTTGGCGCAGTCGGCAGGATCTCTAAGATTAAATAAATGTAACAACTAATATTGCGTTTTTTCAAAGCAACACCTAAGCGTAAGATTGATATTCTAAAGTTCAACGGCAACAACGATTGCATACGTTAGGCATTGGTTCGCGACTGCAACTATGATGTATCACTTCAGCACAGATTCTGAAAAATCCATCGCCGTATTTGCCTTTATGGAAGGCGATGCATTTGAGTTTTTCAGAGGTTAATTCGCCCCAATTCATTTGAAAATTACTCCGGGTGACTTACTATTTGTCATTTAAATTAATTATACGCTGAAGTATTTTTAAACGCTTGATCCACACAATTCAAATCAATTTATTAATTATCAGCGAAATAGTGAATGCTGGCATTTTAGGGAGTAATATCAATTGATAGTTCGAAGTGTTCTTGTAAATGCCCTCAGGTTGAATATAGCGATTAGCTCTCGCGTCTCGACGTTAACTCGTTTTGGTCAACATTGAACCTATTAATTAGCATTGTTAACCCTTTGGCAAATAAAACCCTTTTAAGATGGTTAAATAATGCTTTTAAAATAAAAGTGCGGTGCTATTGATGGTATCTCGAATCATATAAATTGTTTCAATGATTGATAAGAAATATGAAAGTGAAACTATTGCAACAGATTTTGTCAATGTTTTTTAAGTAATGTTATAAAACAATTCTGATTTGAATTATGTTTTTAATATAAAATATATTTCAGATTATATAGATTGCTTTTTAATGCGATATACAAATCTCCAAGAAAATACAAAAAGTAAATTAAAAATTAATATAAACAAGTTCAAGTACGTATCTGCTCTTATCCATAATAAACAACGTTATATTTCTAAGATATTTGTTTATTTAAAATTTAGGTAATAATTACAGTTACTTATAAAATTGTGTTTAAATGCAACATAGTATGAATCAGTTTCAATTTTTTCATGAAAAAATTATCATATTTGTAGTGTTGTTTTTGATTTTGGATTTTTAATTTTAATTTTGATTTTATTTTAAATTTTGATTTTGATTAACTAAAATCAAAATAAAATCAAAAAGAAATAATTTTTAAAAATCAAATCAATATTAAATTAAAAAGAAAAAAATTTCAAAAATCAAATCAAAAGTAAATCAAAATCCGAAAATAAAAGAAAATTAAAATCAAATTAAAATTAAATTAAAAATTATTTATAAAAATCAAAATTTAAATAAAAACGTGTAAAA
>JAQIVF010000791.1:0-18083 GCA_034698365.1 Steganacarus magnus
CTATGTAAAGAAATATATTTTATTTAAATATTTACTATTTAATTGTATCGGGCCGGGTCGGGCCGGGCTTTTGAATTATTAAAAAATCGGGCTCGGGCCGGGCCGGGTTTCAACCTGTCGGGCCTAAGTCGGGCTCGGGCCTGAAATTTTTAACAATTTGGGAGTCTAAATCCTACAGTAGTCTGATATCTATAAAGTTCATAAAAGTGACCCGAACACAAATATTTTTTATTTGCAAAAAAATTTATTCAAACTTAAAATTTTTAATCTTAAAAGTAAGTCCAATAAAAGATAATATAGTAAATATGTTGTAATCAAAATATGATTATTTTAACTAATGAATAAAGTAGTAATTTAATAAAGATAAAAAATTATATATCTATGCATATTTTTGTTAGAAACCATGCTAATTATATTATTAAATCTGGATTCTCTGAATATTTATAAAATCCGATTCTAGGTTTGATTTTATAAATCAGATCGGACCTGATCTGACAGATTTCTCTGGTACACGTTTACTAGTCTATTACGAGGGATAGAATTTTTAGGTAACAAGAGTATTAAATAAGGTGGTAAAATGTTAACAAAAAATATACTTAATTCGGTAAATATTTGGTAAAGTTATTCAAGTGTTTACTTTATTATATTGACAATACGAATTATGTTTACAATTTTTGAAATAATAACGGCTCAAAACCAGTCGGATTTAAGCGAAAATTTAATGTCTCAAAAACTCATCAGATTTTAACGATAATATTTTGACAAAAAATGCCGAATTCGGTAAAGTTCAGTAAAATAAAACTTTTCTAAAAGACTTGTTTTGTGTTGTTATATTATGCTAGAAAGTTTTAAACCAATCGGAATAAGTAACAAAATTGAGTAATTACCGAATTATTCTATCCCTATCTATTACATGTAAAGCAAAATAGTGGACTACAACATATTTAATAATCCTTTATAGTATACAGTAGATATAAATCATATTTATTAAATAGTATATACATATTTGTTAATAAATTATTGAAATGTGTCATTTGAATTTAACAAACAAATTTTAAATTACACGAGAAGCCAAGAATTGTTATACATTAAATATTAGCGTTAAAAATTGTACCATACTTTTTGGCCGAGCTGTTAATCAATAGATTTTTTTCCTTATTACTAACACCCCATAATTGCAATTTAGCCGTTCCGAACATTAAATAAACAATTGCAGTAAAAATATAGATCGCGGATGAAAGGTAAAATATATATGACCAATTCGTTAATGTTTGCTATATTGGATTTTAAAAAAATAGTTAAATATAGTATTGAAACATAAACATGAAAATTTATGCTGATTATACGGAAACCTAATATTTTATAGTTTCATTATTATTAATAATATTGTTATCGCCAATACATAACGATTACGATTTTTTATCACAAAAATTTAGTTTCGTAACAATAATCATAAATAAATTCAAATAGATTAAAATTCGAAATTCACTTACTCCACTCGAATAAATTTTTGCAGCAATTATTGGGGACAAAAAGCCGGGTAAGCATGCAAAAGTGTTTGACAATGCCATCAAAGTGCCGGCGAAGTCAGGAGCCATATCGAGATGCGTTGATTTAATACCGGAATAACCAAAACCATTTAAAGCCATTGCCAGTGTAAAGAATACTATATTTAATAGCGAATTACAACCCGATAAGATAACTAGAAGCAAGCATAAGGCTGGACCCAAAAATGCTATCGATGTGAAAATTGTTTTAAAAAACATTTTATTATTGATGTCAATTGTATTTGTATTTGTATATATAATTTCTATACCTATAGTGTTATTGAACTTCCGTATCGCAGTAATTGATAATTTCCCACTTTGTCTACATTTATCACTAAAATACGATGCAATAAAACTAACGATTGCTTGTAACGCGTATGGAATACTCGAAACTAAACCATTCTTAATGATAAAATAGAAAGAAAAATGTATTCTAAACTTTTTTAACTCTAAAAGAGTCATATTTATTGTTACTTTAGTGATGTCGAAATGCAATATTTTAGTGAAATAGGTTGGCAATAATGTCAATACAGTTAAAAAGCCCCACATTTGTCCGAAGTGAGTGATAATTAGTGCATACACAGGTATAGAAGTAAATATTTGTTTCCATGGAATCTCACTTCTCTAAAAAAAATATGATGTCCATAGAAATACATTAAATGGACAGATCTTCTTACCTCAGAACCACACTCCCCGGTTTGATTTAACTTTATGTAATTATATTCATTTAGCGAAATACGTGGATGTGTGTCCGGCGTTTCAGAAATAAATAAAGCCCAAAATAAAAACCAAATAATGCCCAACACACCCAATAAGTAAAACGGTGATCGCCATCCCCCTAATAGTGGCGAATTGCACAATGCACCGGAAAGTGGCAATGCTATTATAGTGCCGATTTGCGACACTCCGAATATTATTGCAGTGCCGCGACTGCGCTCCGTTTTAGGCATCCAACGCGAAAGCATCGCTATGACGCACGGATAAGTTACTCCATCCGCTAATCCTTGAACCAAACGGGTCATGAAAAATAAAATATAATGAACACTCGCCGCGATCGGTCCTAACAATGACATAAGTGCCGCTATCAAAACGCTCGATCCGAATATCCACTTCACTCCAATTTTTTTTGTCAATATTCCAGCAGGCAATTGAGTGAATATATCGCCATAGAAAAATGCACCTAAAATTAACGCTTGTTGATCAACAGTCCAGTAAAACTCTCCATTTTTAGTGTACAGATCAAAATTTGTTGATTCGCCAGCAGTATAACACTGTTGACTTTGCGCCGAACTATTAGAAGGAATGAACTGTTGCTGCTTAACCATCGCCACAATAGTTACACTTAGCATCGCTTTGTAAGCGTAAAAAAGACTAATACCCAAAAAACTTAAAAACACGAACACAACTCTTGTCGGTATTTTTGCAAAATATGATTTATTTGATTCAAAACAATGCATCATCTTTTGATAATTTGTGAATTAATTAGTTTTCTAATAATATAATGCTAATTTTTAAACATTTATTTTGCAATAAAGTATTTTACGATTTTATTTTAGTATCATAATATCAAGTATTTACTGAATCTAAAGATCACAAAAAATCGGTTTTTATTATTTTGTTGTAAAGCAAAAAACTCTTTTAATCACTGTTTATACCTTAACAAAATTGATAGTTCTATAATAACAGATTAACCACATATTTTCAAAGCGGAAGAGAAAGCGCATAACTGTCTGAGTCGGTCTCTTAAATCAAACACATAATACATAATAAATAAATGAAGACAAGACGATGTCTCAAACAATTTTAACTAATGGTTATTTTAACCATCTTTAAGATATTAATCTCATATATATATATTTGAACTTAATAACATAGTTTTCTTGATTCTGAAAGTGAATTGATGAACATTTATATCTAGAATATGTCAGTGTTATATAACATTTTTATCGTTTAGTCTTCAAAATTTCATAATAAATACTGTATGTAAAAAATTGTTATCTATAACGTGTGTGATAGAAAATGTTGCATTCTGTTATCGCACACTGACCTGATCTCATTTAAACACAAGTATATTGCAACTGTTAATTCATAGAAAAATTATATTTGTATTAGACATCAAAACGGGCGCCCGATATATCGTGCCTAGACTTTAAAAACTTTGTCGCGCCAGGATTTAGAGAAAGCCACAAAATTTATAAAATACAATTTTAATACATAAAATTTACCCCAGTGGGGGTCTTTCTTGGGTCTGGATCCCCTAGAAACACAGGAAAACTAGACCCCCACTCGAAAATTTGAGATTTGAAAAATTGTAGTTTAAAATAGATGAGATTTGAGACCCAAAGATGTTTTGCGGCAGAACCCACTCTAGAGGTTTGGAGCAGAGTGTAACTATGATTTAAAGTATTATACAACTTATCAAACTACATACTTACCTCAATAAAACAAACACAGATAGTTTCTTTTTGAATAATAGTTTTTATCAATTTTATCAGTTAATAATAATTTTTTACTATTAAAATCGGACCAGGCTTTGGTAAAAAATTGCAGGCTTTTTAGGCTCGGGCTTGAGGATATCGGGCCTTTATCAGACTCGGGTCTAAAATTTTTTCAAGATTTCGTGGTCTAACTTGTATTGAGTTAATATAAATCTATGCTTACTGGAGTACTTTTTACACATAAGCTTTGAGGAGTACTTCTATACGAATATTATAAATCAATAAATAGCACATTTAATTTTTACTACATCTAAAATATACAAAGAGCTAGTGATCTTTAACTTTGATTTAACTCGACATTAAAACAAATCTAATAATACTAATTTATTTGACATTGAAGTAAATTTCTAATTTCCATTTAGCATTTAAGAGAATTTCTGCATTTATCGAGTATCTCTTTTTTAACTTTAGGGTAATCTGGATATTTAGCTAATATGTCTTTAGAGACGTCAATGGCATCAACAAATCGTTTTGCTTTCATGTAATTGAACGCCAATTTGTAGCCAATGATAGGATTACTGCAATTCGTGAATTTCCAGGCGAGTTCATAGTTGAGAGCGGCATCTTTATAACTCTGCTCTTTTTCCATAATGAACCCAAAATATTCGTAGCTCTTCATACTAGACTGCAAATTAAATAATATATGTAATACGTACTATTGTTTGTATTGTCCACTGTTACAGTATGACAGTTAGAAACGCTTACTTACTTTATTATACTGAAGAACACGTTTTAATAGTTCAGTTGCCATATCATATTTTCCAGATTGAATATAAATATCAGCCAATAATAACCAACATTTTTCCAAGTATTCTGCTTCCTAAAATAAGTTGGTTAGAATTGCTAGTAATTTTCGGTACAATTCACAGCTACACTGGCTGTAACGCTTGCATGATGTAATAGCATAGTTATACAAGGGGAGGGCTTGCCCAGGATTTACCCCCTAAAAAAATCTGGAAAACTTGATCACCTCCATGAAAATCGAGATTTGAACAAATTTCGTTTGAATCTTATGAGTTTTTGAAACCACTATAATTTTTGTGCAAAAAAAATTTTTCGCTTAAATCAGGTGAGAATTTACCCTAGAATTTTGAAGAATCTAAAGAGTTTACTCTACCCTATAAGTTTGGAGCGGAGTGTAACTATAATATTGATACTTATAAAATAAAACTCATCTCCAACTCATTTTCGCATGTTATTTTGAATATAAAAAAAGAAAAAAACAGTTTGAAAGGAAATACAAAATCACCTGAAACGTCCAAATAGCTTTTGACACTCGTTTTAACTGATTTCGCGCTTTAGGAGTTTGTTTAAGAATCATAAACGCTGTGGAAACACCAAAAATTGCGGCCACATTATCTTTCTGTTTGCAAAAATTTTGGAGGCAATATTTTAGATTTTTATGTTAATAATTATGGTTTAAATTAAAACATGAACAAACATATCGTTCGTCGGATAACACTTTCATAAATTCGTTTAATGCGATCTCTGCTTCGGCTTTCTGTCTTTTAGCCAATAGCACAAAATTACACATCAAGTGATAATCGAGATCATCGATCACTCGAGTTCTAATGTCCTTAAAATATAAATTAAAACTTATTTTTCTAACTCACAAAATTACAATTCAAATTTTATTTTTTTAAAATATACATTTAAAAGCTTCTGAGCAGTCTTGACAGCAGCCTCTGTCATATTGAGTCTATCCATTGGACTGAATCAAACGATTTATAACATTTATAATATTACGGTAATAATAATGGTCACAATGTTTACCTGAGAGGAACATCCATACTCTCAAACGTTTCGCCGCCAATAGTTTCGTTGTCTGGGTTTATACAAATTTCGATCATATGATAGGCAGCCATAATTCCAAGTTCGCTGTCTTGTCTGGCTTTATTGAAACTCTTCATTGAATCGTTTGCATTACCTTTTAATCGATTATTTATTTATATTATATTAAACAACAATAAGAAAACAACAATACCAGTAAATAACTGATAAAGAGCCTTGCAATAGTGATAGCCTGCATCTAATATTGTTCGCGACGAATACCTTTCAGCCCTTTCGAACACCGCTGGGATTATATCCAAACTGCCAACACGTCGAGCTGTTTCGATCAGTTTTGTCATCGCAGAATAATATGCTATTAAAGCAAATAAATTAAGTATTCTAAAAATCATCAAAATATTTTGAATTTTTCTTTACTTGGTTTACGCGACAATAATTCTTTAAAATGATTAAGCGCACCGTCGAAGTCGTTTTGACGAAATGTTATGTCTGCCATCATCTGAATCCAATTATTATTTTTTTTCATTGTAGCAAACAATTTATTTATAATAATTGTATTTTATATTTAATTTTACCAAAACTGGTTCATCCAATTGTGGCGCGTGTTTGAGTATGGTTATGCAATAGTTATGTGCGACATCGAAATTGTGGTTTAATGCTTCCAGTTTTGCCATTGCCATTAAAATCTTTTAGTTTTAGAAATATCAAAAGAAGAAGAAGAAGAAGCAATCGATTTAATTTAATTCAAATTTGACAATAAAATTTACTTCAGAATTGCTATCATCATAATTCAATGCTTCTTTATATATTTGTAGCGCTTGCTTATTATCGCGCAAATGCGTTGATATTAGTTCTCCGAGTTGTTTGCATAAACTGTTTGAAATGAAATTAAAATAAAAAACAAAAGTATTCGCTTACAATTTCATAGTTACAATTTCTAGGGTGGGGTCAGATCTCTAGATTCTCAATATTCTGTGTGTGTGGCGGTCAAATCTCACCGGATTTAAACCACAATTTTTTAGTCTCGATTTTTCATAGTGGGTCAAGTTTTCCAGATTTTATATGGTGTGAACCCTAGGCAAGCCCTCACCTTTGTGTAACTATGAATACAATTCAATGTAAGCGGTGATACATTAACCTAATCGAAAACTTTCTTTGTTCGGGCAACGAGTCTGGCTGTTCTACTGGTAATCGACGCATAAACCTAAATAAAATGAATGAATATTTTCAGGATGCGTATATAAAAAATATCCAGTTTCCAAATTGATTTTGGCTCATATACTTTTGATTAGTTTGATGAGCGCGCTTTAATGTAGAGATTGCTGTCTCCTTTTTATCGGTGTGAAGTAATACTTGCGCCCACAAGTTTACGAGCTTCACTTCGCACTCTATGTTTGATAAATCTTGTGCTATCGATAGATTCAAAAATATGTTCAAAATATGATAACATTTTAGCAACTAATTAGTACTTTGATTTTCTGATAATTCTAAAGCGTTTGTTATAATAGCTTCTGATTCCTTATATCGCTTGAGACGATACAATAAATGCGCCAAATCGTATCGAAATGAGTTTTGACCGCTGGTTTTTATTACTGCCTTATAGTATGTGACTGCCTATTAACAAAAAAGTTTTACCAAAACTGTAACTTAAAAAGGATTGCATTACCTTTTCGTAGAAATGAGTTTTAATAAGCGCTTGTCCGACTTTTCTAGTTAACAACCAGTCTTTCGGATTCTTTTTCAATGCTTGCTCATATATTTCGATTGCTCTTTCTGGCTGTATATATATATATATATATATATATATATTTATATATTATTAATGTTATATAATTTTTTTAATTTAATATTTAAGATTAATTTAATGATTATATAAAAATTAAAACCTCAAGAATGTTCATATAGGCGTCACCAAGCATTAAATACGACTGTGTTGTTGGTATTTTATCCAGAATTTCTCTAATATCATGAGAATAATAGTAATTATAAACTAAAAAATTTTCAAATAAATATTATTCAAAGCTACTTATTATAAATATTATGCATATAATTTAGAAAATTATTTTATTTCTACTTTATAAAAATAAATACAAATATTAATCTATTATTTGCGTAGATATTATCTTTTTTAATCTTTTTAAAGTTCTTATTTTATATTTAAGATTTTAGACATTAAAAGCGCTGAAAATGTTTTAAAAAAATAATAAATTACAATATTTTTTATAAAAACTATAAATTTAACAAAACAAAACTCAATAGAATTGTTCGAAAGGCAAGTTTTCTTTAGACAATATGTTATTTAACTATTACATCATGCATTATCACTAGAGCTCCAAAATGATAGCATTTGCTACTTTTTTAAAATTTCGTCAGTCAGTTAGAAGCATATAAATAAAAAATATGCACGAAATGGATGATTAGAATCCGTTTTATGCGTTTTATTTATAAATGCTATTTTTTTTTGCTATTTTTAAAGTTAAATGCTAAAATTCTAATTTCTTTAAAACATAAAAATTAAAGTTAAATTCCAACGATTTCACGGATGGCCCTCAAATTTGTGAAAAATTATTGGATAATTCACATAATTTTTAATTTGTGAAATTTTTTTTTTTTTTGGAAACACGCAGAAAATAATAATCGTTTCAAAATACATAATTTTTTATCAAAATTTTAGTTTTTATGTTAAATACGTATTTAAAATAATAAATTCTATTTTTTAATGATATTTCGGTACATTTTTTGAGTAATTTATAGCGTTATTTTTATTAATATAGAATTAATGCTACTTTTTTGGAGCTCTAATTATCACAATTGCAATCTATTTCCGAAATTGCATTGTTAATTGTAAATTGCATTGTTAATTGTAAATTGCATTGTTAATTGTCAATTGTAAATTGCATGTTAATAAAAAATATTTGAGGGCAGCTAATACTGACGGTAAATAATTAATTTCATTTGTTTAGATTTCATAACAGTCTCATTGGAAACTTTTATATATTAACTGTGACGGCAAAACTCTTAGAATTGATTATAGAGTTTTTAATTTCAACAAACAATTTTACCATAGAAAATATTTAAAATTTCCACCCAGAATGATATGATTACGCTTATAAAGTTGACATTTCTATATACTTCATACAACGCATATTATTAAATCAAATATACTAGAAAATAATTTTTTTATTTTAAGCAATAATTTATCAGCTGGCGGTTTGGCGGTTTAAACCGCAATTTAGCGGTTCGGTTTAATTTTAAAATATATTTTAGCGGTTTGGATCGGTTTGATAAGTGACGACAATTTTACTTTTTAGCAGATTTTAAATTTTTTAATCCCATATAGTGCCCATGTTTCTGTTTCTAACTATTATAACGTTACTCGTCTCAAAAGCTAATACCTCTTTTAAATATAAAATTGGTAGCATTTTGAAAATATTTTTTTTAGTGTTCTCTATCACATAAAAATTGTTTGATAAAAATCCTCAATTTACCTGATTTAAGAGATTTGACATTACAATTAAGTATTGAGCAATAAAATCACATAAATGTGTAATTATAGATAGTATGTATAATTAAGATTTAAGTTACCACGACAGTCTTCGCCGCATACTTCGTCGAATATGATTTACAAACCTGTAACAACCGGCATATAGTCGCCTATCTTTTCTAAATTTGAGATAAATGTTAGCCATAATCTCTCGCGACCGTACGAAGTGTTCGCCCTGATCCACACCGATCTCTCGCAACACACTCAGAGCAGTTTCGACGTCACCCCTGGCCTGTGCCAGCTGTGCGTTCGCTATCAAAATTCTTCCCTCGTCTGATGTTCCCTTACAATCATCCAGTAAATCATTTAGTAATTTTCCGGCTTCGGTCTAAAATTTATTTATTTTATAATACTTTGATTTAATACTATTTAACTAATATTTAATTAGTTTTTAACCGTTTGTCCAAGAAGTGAGTGTATGTCAACCATTTGCAAATAGACTGATATTTTGTCATTTCTAACACTTGAATGATTGCTCCTTTTGTTGATATTGTCTAAAAAAATAGATGTTATAAATATTAATATGTAAATATTTGATGAATACCACAAACCGAGTGTAAATTTTAACATTTTTAACGCTTCCTCGTATTTTGCTTCACTTTTAAGCACTGATGCTTTCGTTAATATATAAGACATTTGCTCGCGTATCTATTAAAATGTAATGAATTGTTATCATATTTAATTATGAATATGGAAAATATTTAAGAGTGAACCACAAATAACCTGAAAATTATGACTTAAAGCCACTTCTAAGCTCTTATTCGCGGTTTGATAATTGCCGTGAAATAATAATATTTTTGCCATCAATAAGTGTCCCAAACTGAATGACTGATTCTGTTCGAGACACTTCTGTAATAAACTTATGGCCGCGTTTGTGTCACCGCTTAAATATTTGACAGTTGCCATCAAAAATAGCGGTTCTTTTTGCGTGGGACACGCGTTAACTAATGGTTGAAGAATATCTTTCGCTTGTCTCAGCGTTGCCGGCAATGGCTGGCCGAGATTTAATGGTTCGTTTGGCGAGAGTTGCAGATAGAGTTTTGCCACGTTTACTATCAAATCCGGCTCTAAGTTAATGTAGTAAGTAATACCTAATGGCAATCCCTATTTAATCGAAGCATTTTATTTAATTAAATTTTATTTCATTATTTTTTTAAACCTTAATTATTTCCAATTGATATTCGACTATTTTATCCAAATAATTTTGTATTTCCATCACTGACTTTCCTCTTTTATGTCCCGACAATGCGCACAAATACAGTAAATCCTGTAAATCATACAATCATTATTTTTTAATAGAATAAAACTGAAGCTCACTTTGTTAAGACCGGTTGCTTTATTAAACTCTTCGAGTGAGTTAAGCTGTTCCTCGACTCCGATTTGCTTGTCTATGAACTGGCAATGAAGAAGACCTGTTAATCCGTTAATACTAGTTTCATCCATTTTGGTCGCGTTTCGATAATATCGCTGCGCATCCACCAAACGTCCTTTTCATTAAATTAATCAATTAAATAAAAGTGTTAACAAATAAATAGTTTAATAATTATGTTATACCCAATAGCAAACACTGCGAGGCCTGTTCGCAAATAAATTCAATATTTGTTGGTTGAAGAAACACCGCTCTTTCGATCAGAGTTATTGTATGTTTCAATATATCTTCACTTTTATCTGACTAAATATATAAACAACAATTAATTTCTATTAAAATATTACTTTAATGGAAGTTACCAGTCGGGCAAATAATTTCGCAGTTTCATAGTGTAGGTACGCGTTTTTTGGCTCACGAATTTCGAGTGAGGCTATCAAATCGACGAGTCGTGACGATGCCTATAAACATATTAATAATACATATATTTAACAAATATAAAAAAACTAGCGGTACATTAATAATGAATAGCGTTACTTCTTGTTCGTCATTATCCCACGCAAGACTATGGAGCACGAGATATCGCTGCGCCTCTAAACAGTGTTTATCGATGGCTAACGCGCGAAATGCAGTGTCCACTACTTGTTCCCAGTCTTTGAGACACGCTTGAAGCTTCATCTTTTCGATTATTGCCGGCAAGAATCGAGGATACAAAACTATTGCCTGATTTAGCTGCTCGATTCCCGATAAAAACGAACCATTTTTCTCGAATACTTTTGCTTTGCCGAGAATAACTTCGGGATCATTTCTATCGAACAAAATTATCATAAAAATTTTATTAACATTTCTGCGAAAATTGTTAAGTTTGTGCAGTATAACTCACACTTTTGACGATATATCAAAATAATTCATTGCTGAATGATTGAGTGCACTAATTTCCGCGTCGGTTCCGCAAAGCACTTCCAGCCAACCCTTTAAAATGAGTCCCTAAATTAAATTCAAAACTTGTTGTATGGGCTAAACAAAAAATTTGGAGAAACTTTTCAATATATTTTTGAGACCTCTTTGAATGAAGGCGACACTTTAATCATTCTGTCGATATACTCTTTTGCTTTATCAATCTTATCCGAAAGTAGAAGAAAAAGACCAGCAAAATACAATGCCTAAATTTAATTATTCAAATTAGATAAATCAATTTTTTTAATTTTATTAATATTACTGTTTCGTTCGCTTGTTTTCTAGTTTCTCGTAATTTTGTTTCCAATTGATTTACAACTTCTTTGTCTATTTTTCCGATAATTATTTTAGCATTTAATGTACAAATATATTTTTTCTATAAAGTATTATTTTACCAATTACTTGGCATTTTCTGTGGGCATATATTAATGCAAGCAAAGAAGCGGTCAACAGATCACGATCAGACTGGCACTGATCGATTTCCCGAATGCTTTCTTGTATACGATCTGAAATAATATCGCAAAAACAATGCATACTTTTATATTAAAAATTTAATTTTTTTTAATTTGTTTAAGAGAAAGGTAATATTAATAAGTTATATAAGACTTATGTGGTCATTGAGTTAAACTAAAAAACTTGCTTATTTTTACTTGCCTTCAAACGCAAGTGAAATGCCATAATAAAATCTATACTGTTGTTCGCCTAAAAAATTGAAAATAGAAATTTAATTTTTTTAACCAAATATAAAAAATTCGAAGTTTAAAAAATTTATACTGTTGTTGTTTTTTAATTGAAAAATTTGCTTTAAATCATTTGTAATTAGGATAAAATTTAAAAATTAAGCTTTAATAAAATTTTTAATTGAATATATTATAATATAATATATTGTAAGGTATTTCCTTATTAATTCAAGTGATTCGAGACTAACTCTAACCTTAAAAGAATGTTTTTCGTTGCAAAATTTACTTAATAAGTTAATGCTATTAATATATTTTAATAAATGTTAGCTTAAATGTTGGAAATATTCTGTACTGTAGTCATCAAGGAATGTTATACAAACTTAGAAAATAATAAGTTTTGTCAATAATATCTCAGTAATGAAAATATTAATTTAAATCAATGCTTAGTTCTAAAAAATTTAATTAAAAATATTTAAACTATAAATTAAAATGTACAAACCAGGATACATTCGAATACCTTCGAGAGCGCTCGAAGCCATACTTCTATACATTTTGTTTAAGCAATAATAATGAATTGTTCCCTAATTTACAGTAATGTATTTAATTAATCATTTAATTGTAAAATTCGTTTGGTTGGACAGTAAAAATTACCCGCAAAACAATTTCATTAATATTATCGCCAGACATTATTTTTTCATTAAACTTCGAGTAAAATTAATTTATCACAGCAATTAAGTTTATAGTTTTATTTGTGATCACAAAAATATTACTCTTAATATTGTATTTGTTTTCTTTAGAAGTTTTACCATAGCAACTCTTATTACAATGTGTGTAATGCGAGTAAAATACAGTACACGAAACAGTAATAATATCAGACTTCACACGAATCTCTTTACAATTTAAAAATTTTAAAAAAATTAGAGAAAATAAAAAAGTACTGATAATAAGCTAAGAGAAAAGCTTATTAAAAAAAATGAGTGATTCTATTTTGAAGAGCATTATTTTACGATTTCAAAATCGATTTCAATTTTTTTTTCATAAGCAGGAGGCTTCCAATTAAACAAATGTTTTTTATAAAAAAATTTTTTAAGGAAAACCAAAAGAGAAAATGAAATGCTTATTATCAGAGTTGCGATTTGTTGGATTTTCCCAAATTTCACCATAACCACCAAAAAAGAAAAATATTCTGTTATGAAACGAAGTGATTAAAAAGTGTTTGGTTAATATTTGGTTAATAAAATTTTTTAAAAACTAGTTTTATTTGTTGAAACATAAATAGATCATAAATAATACATTTTTTTAAAAGTCCATTTTTTTGTAGAACACAGATTTATCAAAATTTCAGTCCATAACTTAGTTTGTAACATTTTTTCATTAAAGCAATCAAAAAAATTGAAAAAAATGACAGCATTTTTCACAAAAATATTTTTTGGAGAAAATGAAAATATAAATGAAGGAGAGCTTATGGATTTGACAATGTCCGTCCGTCCGTCTATCCGTCCGTCCGTCCGTCCGTCTGTCTGTTCGCAGTCCTCTTAAGTCCAATTTGTCTGCCACTTACAAGCTATATCTTAATACTTTGTAATATACATGAGACAACTTAATAGTCTGATTAGTTATCACGTTATAAAATTACTATGAGTAACAATGCGCAAAAGTAACATTTATTAAAACGCTTTCAAAATAATCCTAACAATACTTATGAAAGTGAGATATCTATGAATATGTCGTGAATTGTTTATATAATGCTAGTATTTCCCGTTTCGCTTCTCTCACATTTAGATAACTTAAAACCTATAAATTTTATTAGTCTTCCTTTAAAGTATTTATAAAAGTGTTTTGCACGTTAAAGTAAAATAAATTGTTTTGCAAATTCATAATGCTTAGTCTTTTTTCAAGTTGGTTCTTAAATATCCGATAAAATATACTTTCTCCTACCATTTTCTAGCCTTTAACCAGATTTTTAAAACTAAATATAGAATTATTCCGTTATTTCTTTTTAACATTTTTATATTATATTACTATAGCATTGAAATATTAAGTAATATCTCGAACGTTAACAATAAAATTAAATCTTTTCAATACACGTTTTATATAATCAACAATGAATTGAAATTTATTTATTTTTTATCATTTTTTAAATTAAAAGAATTAAACTTATTATTATAAAAATTTTTTGAACGCTAAAATTTATTATTGAAACTAAACTCAATTTAGTATTGTAGGAGAACGTGACAGAGAGAGAGATACAGAGATCATTATTTTAATATAATAAGTGATATTCAAAAGTAAATACAGATTACCACGTAATTTAGTTTAAAAATTTCACTTATTAAATGTTTTAATTTCATTTTATATATTAAAAATTAAGTTTGTTGTTTTATTTCGTTTAATTTGATTAAACAATAAACTTTATGCACTAATCATAACATGTATTAATTATTGTGTTAGTAATCACTCGTTAATTATTTTTATTTGTTAATTATTGTTAATACGTTTTGTGGCGTTAATTATCTCAATTGGATAATCATTTTAATCACTGAACGTGCTTTAAAACTAAAAGTATGTTTAATCACATATAAAATTTAGTATTTAATGTTGTATTGAGCCATCAATTAAAAACTGAGTTTAATTTCTTCGTTGTTTGCGCTCTCATTTAAATTCGGTGTCAAAGGTTGGGAACCTGAGGGAAGGGTTCTGTATTTAGTATATTGTAATTTAAAAATTGTATATGGAAACAACACTAGAATTAACTAAAATTTCAAAATCGCAATAATAATTAAAATTGAATCAAACTTGTATTATGTGACATTAACTTCAAATTTTTTATTTACAATGTGTACAATTTTATTAATTTTTTCATATACAAATACACTTTAATTGAAGAATGAATGAAAACCCCAGCAACATGTATATATTGAGCTCAGGTCTAAAAGGTGTTTAAATATGAAAGTCGAGGCAGTAGGCGACCTCTAAGTGGTCTTGCAGATTTAGGTCTTGCAGATTTAGGTCTTGCAGATTTAGGTCTTGCAGATTTAGGTCTTGCAGATTTAGGTCTTGCAGATCTCGGTGAAATTGAGGTTGGGTGGTGACAATCATTTTTGAATTCAACTCATCATAATGTACATGTGATAGGGTTTGACATTAATTTTTCAAATATAACCGGGCCTGGGATTGAATATTTGTGTTTAAGGTAGAATGAGTAGATTTTACATCTTATGGGGGAGTTTTGAGTCGGTCGGGTTTTTATTTTAATGTCTCACATAAGTGAGATCTATGTGGGCGTCGGGCCGTGATCGGGCTCGTGCTTTAAATATTTTAAGAAATTCCAGTTCTAGTACAGAATTCGAGTTTTGTATAATAAAAATCCTAACTGATTCAAAAACACTCGTCACTTGTTTTTATTGATTCTAATTTTCTATAACAAAAACATTCACTATAACAACATCAAACATTTAATAGAACGTGTGATTCTACATAAAAACGTGATCTATTTTTATCGATTTTTACTCAATTATTTAAAAGAAAAGTTTATAAAGATTATCATTTATTCTACAAGTTTTAACTCATAGTGTATTAAAATGGGAAAAGTTTATTCAATATTTAACTTTTATACATTTTCTAAACAAGTCGACGAAACGTTTGAGAGTGATTTGTTTGAATTTGTCGCAAAAAATGATCACAAATCACTGGAAAAAATGACAGAACTTGGAGTAGACGTGTCGCTGAGAAACGATTCGGGATTCACTTTGCTACACATGGCCGCAGAATTGGGACACGAAAAGTGCATTCAAGCGTTAATTCGCAACAACGCGATCGACGTTAACTGCAGAGACAGCAGCGAAACACCGATCGGACAGTTCCAAACCACACCACTGCATTTGGCTGCATCGGAGGGATGGCCCGCTATTGTCTCAGTGCTAATAGAAAACGGTGCTGACGTTAATGCGGCTAATATTGCGGGCTGGACTCCATTGCATTACATGATTATCAACGAGCAAATAACTGCGCAAAATTTACACGCACTAAAAATACTAATAGATTGTGGCGCTGATGTGAACAGAAGAGACCTCAATGGAAATTTGCCACTCGAGACAGCAATACTTTACGGTCATTGCGATGTAACGCGTATATTATTGAACAATGGTGTTGATGTGGAAAGTTTGCAATCAGTTGATCCTAATTTACTAGAAAGAGATGATGTCTATCAGTGCATATATCTATGCGTTAGTGCTGGCTGTTATGGTGTTATCGATAAATACGACCTCATTAAGTATATCATTCAAAGCTCTAATATTAATGACTTCGACACTAAGTTCTTAATCGATCGAATTGATACCTTGTTGACAGTCAAGTCAAGTGTGCAAAGTTTGAAACATTTGTGTAGACTTGCGATTCGAAAATGTTTCGATTCGTGTCGAATTAGTGATCGAATTTACTATTTAGAATTACCTCACTTTTTACAGAGTTATTTGCTTTTTGAACAATACTAAGTCCAATGCCACATCTCTAATAAATGTGTTATAAATTCATTTAGCATAGAAATCTATACAAAATCTGACACAACCTTATAATTTCAATATTAAAATAATTTATTAAAAATTCAGTTTATTTTTTGATGGCAAATAAATTTTAGTTAAAATCTATCATAAATAAAGTGTTGAGTTGTATTTGATTTGATTGTAAGCACAATAGCAATGTGTGGGCCAAACCAGCATTGAGATGCGCTGTTTTCGTTACGCCTCACCCTATGGTTGCGCACATTTGTTCAATTAAAGATAACGTTAAGAATAATTACTTCCATAATTAAACAGAACATAAAGTAAATGATTTAATCAATAAAATGTTATCAATAGATGTATATCAGATGCTTTTTTAATGAAAATTGGAAATTTTACCAAAAATTGTCATAAAACTGGACTTATTTTTGATTTCGATTGTAATACACTTTCAAAAATCGAAAATGAAGCCAATTTGTATTTCACTATCACTATTGTATTATCACTAGTGTTGTTTCAATTATTTTTAAGAGAAATTATAATCGAATTAAATTTTGAATTAAAATTTCAATTAATCGTAATTTAATTTAAATAGAAAAAGTGCAATTGAAACAACATAGGATTGTTTCAATTATTTTTCATCGTAATAGAAATCGAATTAATAATTGAAATTTAATTTAATTTAAATTAAAATTTAATATAATAATTTCATCGTAATTTAATTTAAATTGAAAAAGTGTAATTGAAACAACACTAATTATCACTATTGTAACACACTGTGCCCACAGTCACATCACTGTTTAATCTTTAAAAAGCATCAATTACTAACCAAATACGAATTAATGAATGAATGTATTTTTACAAACAACAAAACCCGTGTCACTTTCAAATATCAGTAAAATAAATGCTTTTTAATACTTTGATTTGTTGATTGATTGCATTATACAGTATTTATTAATAGTTCATTTATGATTTACTGTTTGTGTGTGGCGCTAATCGATATCAAACTTATACAAAGATAATAAAGTTATTTTAAGTTATTATGTGTCAGATATTAGAAATTAAATAAATGATTGTTTGCCTTTTAGTAGTATTGTATTGCTTTTTTAAAAGAGAAAGAAAAAGAAGAAATATTTGTTCTTTTTCTTTTTCTTGAAGACAAGTAAAAGAAAAGTAAAATGAAATTCAACTCAAGGTCAAAAGA
>JAQIVF010000792.1:0-18082 GCA_034698365.1 Steganacarus magnus
GAGTCGTCAAGAAACCTATATGAAACGAGTATCATATCGTCGATAGTGTATTCCCCTAATATTTCGAGGCGCTCATCATTAAACAGCTGCCACAGCTCGCTATAATTTCGCACAACACGAGTTTGAGGTCTGTTAGGCCTTTGGGCTAGTTTTCCCCATAAACTGTTCAGCATAAGTTTGGCAATGAAACGCAAGCCGGGGTTGAATTGCACTTTCTCTCTCTCAATTTCTATGCCTTCTTTCTCTTTCATCATCGCGATCCAGACATCCTGTTGTTCACGTGTTTGTACATTTTTTGGCCAACCAGATGCTTCGGCTTTTATTTTGTACCATTTGTTAATGTAGCCAACAAACACATCGGATGACCATGTATTAAAATGAGTTATCTTAAAATAAAATAAATGTTAAAAATTATTAAATTATTAATTAAAAATGTTTTACCTCATAAACGGATAATATTTTGTAGCCTCGATCAACAGCTTTGTGTAACTCCACGCTTGTAAAAATTCCTCTGAATGCTCTCTGCTTGACATTATGCCTGCACTCCCCGTGGTTAAGTTCAATAGCACATGTCTTGCAGAGAGGAAACATGAGCTTATTATTACAGCTGAATGGCAGTACAGGAAAACGTAATCTTCTAGGTGGTAGCACTTTGCACGAGATAAGACCATTGTAGTCTTTTATATTTCCATCCTCGAGTTTAAAATCATGTATGTTCACCGGATCTCTCATTGGAAATGCATGATTTTTTAGTACCCATGGATATAAACTAGTGAAATCGTAGTACTGTAGAGTATCACCTTCGAAAGATTTACCAAAAAATTTGATGTTGTTTACACGCCCTCCGTGTAAAGCATCGCGAGGTTTAACATATAAGTCATTTTTGTCGATAATAGTATGAAATTTTTTTCGTAATTTTATAAAGTCTAAAAACCTATCATCTTCATCGACTTTACCTCCTTCAAATTCGCATTTGAAAATAGTTCTATTAAAGTCACATTCTTTTTGGACACATAGATGAATATTTCTTTTCTTAAAATAATCGGCGCGTTTTTGCTTTCTTAGCTTTTGGGCTTCCGTTTCCTCTCCACAGGTGGTGCAACCATGCCAATAGCAACCGTCGAATTCTAATGCAAGCATTTTGTATGTATGACCTTCAAATACATACTCTTCGGGGAGCATAGCGTCGACGTAGTATGGTCCAATGTGATATTCTCTTATGAGTGGCTTCTTTATAAACCTACTTTCGTTCCAGTCTAACCAGCACTTTGCTAGTACAGACTGTTTTCGGTTATTTCTGAAACCATTTGCTGGTGTCACAAGTATTGCATCATCCTCTAAATGATGAGTTCTGAAATACTCTAGACCTACTGATGGCAATGTGAAGCAACGCGTAAGGGGGTCTAATTGTGTTAAGTCTTTAAAGTATGTTTTAAATCTGATGACAGCTTTTAGCAATATTTCTACATCATTTCTACAGTATTGCTCTAGCTCGGGCCAAAATTTAAAAATATGTTTTCTTTCAACCTGTTTTGAAAACCAGTCCTTGAACTCTTTAGCATTCTTTTCAGTCATTGTGTGAAGACCGTATTGTTCTTCCGAAATCTCCTCTATCGGAATGTCTCCCATTGATTGATTTTCAGGCTTGTTAATGTGGTGTGGGAAATAGCCTTTGGCTATATCAGGTATTCCAAAGGCTTTTGGAAGGCCTGAGAGTGGAAGTTGAAAAAATAAATAGCTGTCGATGAAACGAACGTTTCCTACGTCTATTTTCATAAGTTTAGAACCATTTAATATGGGTTTTAAGTCAAACATCCCTTTTGCTAATAATTCTTTGAAAATAAAAGCACCATCATAGCCTGAAAAATTATGTGCTATAGACAATACATGTCCGCCCATATTTTTAGCTTTTTGAGCAAGAGTATCAGTCACATAGTCAACAAACGAGCTAACACAACCTTCATTTGCAAATTTTTTGTAGAATTCACCACAAAACACACAATTAAAGCCGGAATTTTGTTGCTTTTCTTCTGTACAATTATCACAAACGGTCATAGAGCAAAGTAAATTTGGTATGTGGTTTTCTTTGTTTCCTTCTTCAATTAACATACTTTCAATATCGAAGATATTAATTATTTTAGGATTTGTATCTTCTTCAATTAGTTTTTCTAAATTATGTTTTTTCAGTTTACAGTTGTGTGGTTGTTCACTATAACGTTCTCTACACTGATTACACTGAAACACATCACATTCATGAGGGTGTTGTTTATCAACTCTATAGTTAACCTCACATTCAGTACAAAAGTGAACTTCTTTACACAGATTGTTAGCTAAATGATTATTATAACAACCATCATTTAAGAAACTACGCCCACAGACACTGCAAGATTGCGCTGTGTTGTCTTCAATACACGGTTTTGATGCACGACATGTATAACAACCACCCGGGCAAAAATGTTTTACAGTTTTATCGAAAAATTTGTAACAATGTTGGCACCACTTCTTCTTGTTAAATAAGCACCAGATCTTTTTTATTACATCATAATGTCCGGTTACATTGTTTCTGTTATCAGTCCATAAAAGATAAATATGTTTTAAGGCAGTTTCGGGGCCTCTAAATAATAACTCTCCTGTAAGAGCATCAACGACAAAGATCTGATATTCCCCTGACCACACAGGTTGAATTGTAGAAGCAATATCGTCTATTGATAAAGCAGACTGCATTGACAGGTTGAATTTTAAAGCTAAACTTCTTGCCCCATCACGAAACTTACGATCTTTATTCCATAAGATTCTTAACCACTCAGGGGTTCTTTCGTTTTCAGTGCATAAATCTGCCCAGGTTTTCCCAACCCATAACGCCCTTAGGCCACAACTGGCGTCAGAATTCTCTATTTGAATTATTGATGTTTTGCTCACCCTTTTATTTTCGTAGGATTGAGGGAGTGATGTGTTGTGTGCGGAACCCTGAACTTTATCAAGTATATACACAGTCACTTTGAGAAGACCATCCAGTATAAATTCTTTGTTTGACTGGTATGCCATCGAAATCCGATTTAAAAATGTTTGCTTGTTGAATGACGATACGTCAACAGGTGGTAAATAAATGTTCTTTATTAGCTTGTCATTGTCTATTGAAATGCTGATTTTCGAGTCTGGCGCAGCACTTTTTATCATACTCATAATCGCTTCTTCAAACGCGTTGTCAATTTCGTCGTTAACTGGTGGTAAGTCTTTTAAGTCCATCAAATTGTGGTGAAACTTAAAAGATGATTTGACAACATGACGTTTAAATTTTTCACTATATGTTTTTTGAGGCTCATGCAAAGACTCAAAGGTTACAATAGGCTTTGTATCCGATCGGTCATCAACTATCTCATTTTCAGGGTCATTTTCGATAGTCTTTAGTCTTGGGTCAGGGTTTCCAGATATATGTTCAGTTTTTTCTTCTGCTAATACTCCACTATCGCATGTTTCATCAAAGCAGTACTCGTCACTCCACTCAAGGTCAACGTCTTCTCGAGGGTCAGGCTTAGCATTGAACTCAACGTTAGCTTGAGTGTCAGTTGACTCAACTTTACAAATTAAAACAAGTTTGTAAAAACTTTTCTAAAAATTGCCTTAAGCTATAAGCTCTTACCTCTCTTTTCTCTGTGCATACTGCTTAATGGAGAACTGAATTCCTCAACTGAATCAAGGTTACCATCGACACGAGGTTCATGCATAGTCGGTGTCTCAACTGTTGCAATAAAAGAAAAATTTTTAGTTGCTTTACTGATAGCTCAAGGCTATGATTGCTTACCTATGTTCCCTTTATTTAATGGTTCCAATGGATTTTTGTTTTCACTTCTCATAAGTATACTTTGCCCAACTGCAGTCTTTTTGAGTATACTTTTTCCTGATGCAATAAAAATATTTAGAAAAATTTAAAATTCATTTATAAGATTTTATAATTACCTGATTTGTTTTTACGTTTCAAACCACGACGAGAAATTACAACTGTTGGTGTTACTTGTGTTGATTCTGAATTTAATAAATATATAATAAAAGATATTAAAAAAATTTGAGTTTAATATACCTGCAGTAATTTCTGGTTTCTCTGATTGTATATTATATTCCATATTGTTTGACATTTTTAAATTTTTACGGTAATTTCAAATTCAAAAATATAAAACGAATGACTGTTTTTATAGAGTTTTACAGATAAAAGTCTTTTCAAATAGAATAGTAATAGCTGTATATAAACTAAGCAATATTCAAGTTAGTGCTACAAGAACTGAACTTAGAATGAGCTCACTTTGTATATTACAAACTACTTTGAAGTTCTTTCTATTTGCAAAAAATGTTTTGAAAGCTTTACTCCTCCTTTTCTATTAAAAGTTAAGGTTAAGGAAAATTCCGATATCACCTTATTGGTCATAGCACTGTATAGAATACACCCCTACAACAACCCAACTCACTCCTCCCCTCAGGCTATACGCTGCTTCCTATGCCACACAAACCGGAAGTGCGTTCTTTACTGCGCATAGTTTTAAAAGTCAACTTCCTGTTGCACCTTATTGGTCCTTACACTCCATCAACTACACTCCTACAACAACCCAATTGACTCCTCCCCTTAGGCTATACGCTGCTTCCTATGCCACTCAAACCGGAAGTGAGGGAGACCTACTGGTTCCTCCCCCACTCATCACGTGCTTCCTATGCTAGACACTATGCCATACAGCTATGCCAGACCGGAACATCCGGGTCTACAAACCGGGTCCAGACTACTGACGGGTAAATTTGCGGTAATCACTCCCGTGCCGTAAATTATGAGTGCCATAATTTACAAACTCTAACACACACACACATACACACACATTTACAGCATTCTTCAGTTTACTAATAAAGTGCTTATAAAGTGCTTAACGCGCGCAATATTATAGTCTGCGGAATAAAATCTTGTACTAAAGAATTAATTAATATGCCATTACTCGCGTGCATTCGCACAATTTAATTATAAAACTCTTCATAGTACTAATATAGTATAGATTGTGATGAGTTACACTGTTAAAGAGTTATAAAATTCATTGTGGGTCCGAACATATAAATAATAACCTCGGAGTGGTGTCGGCATAAAATATTTTAGCATAAACCAACAATTTAGCTATAATTAACTCACTTTATTCTAGAAATATCGCTATCATTGGATTAAATAAACTAAGTAGTGAACCTTTATTTATTTTACTAATGTTAAACCTATTGCTAAAATTTTTATATAAATTTAAATTTTCAATTAATAACATTATAAATATCGAATAAATAATTCAAAAGTAAAAAACACAAAAAATAAAAGTTGTGCCTGAGTTGGAAATTAATCACATGGATTTATTTGGTGTTGGGATCGGACCGTAAATGCCCGGATATGGAACCGGTTTTAAGTTACACTTGTGACTCTCGTGACAATGATAATGCGTTTGAGCGTCCAATTGCATGAGACAACACTGACTACAACATTTTACCTTCGCTTTCCTCGGATTACACCGCACACCGATTTCGTTACAAGTGTTCGCATAATTTCTGATTCGATTGCGATGCCTGTCAAACCTGTTTTGATATTGATATCTGTACCAATCTCTCTGTCTTTTGTTACTATAGTATTCCTATTATTATTATTACGCAGAAATGTAATGAAAAATTATTTGTAAGCCACGTATAGCATAAACTTTGCAAATCTGAGATTGTATTTCTTCAAAGAAAATTTAATTTATATAAGAAAGACTATTAAATCAACCGCATATATAATGTATATTCGATAAAATTAAATCGTTAAGGAATTATTATTATTATTATTATTAAGACAGCATTTTCTCATTTTTCAATATTGTTAGAAGCAATTGGGTAACACAAATAATTATTGAATTAGGCTGAGATTGTATTTTCGATGATTACTGTATTGAATAGATTATCAATATTAACACGCAATGAGTGTGTGATTTATTTTCGATGATAAAAGATATTTCTAGTCAATCTGAACTAAATCATTCGAAAAAATAATATTCAAAATAAAAGTTTTAAATTGAAATCGAGAATAACGGTTGGAATTCCAAACATGAGCGATAAATTTTGTTTTAATATTTTGCAAAACAATTTGTATTCATAATGCGCTTTAAATCATTATATATTACAATAATTATTTATTTGACATTCAATTCAATAAAAGTAATTAAATATTGTTCTGTTACTTAAGGAATAGTAACTTGTTTTCATAAATGTCTATTAACATTATTACAATGTATTTTTGATCTTAAACCTTATTTATCTATAGTATTATAATAATAGTTTTGTCTTTACTAATGTTTACGCTGTGGTATATAATTTAAAAGTAACAAACTTAAATACTACGTACATTTATAGCATAGTTACACTCCGTTCCAAACCTCTAGGGGGGTCTGCCAAAAAATTCTCAAAATTCTTGAGGGGGTGTCAAATCTCACCGGATTTTAAAGACAATTTTTTCCCATTTTGGCCAAAAATTATAGGGGTCTCAAAAACTCATCGGATTTAAGACAATTTTTCAATATTAGATTTTTCTAGGGGGTCCAGACCCGGGCAAGACCCCCTCTGTGTAACTATGATTTATCTCAACAGACTTATCACTTCTGATATAAAAATTGAAAAAAACGAGTGGAAAAAACTTTCAAAATATAGTTTATATTGAAATTCAACAAATCTTATTAATCATTACTTATTATGTGTATTGATTTTAGTAAATTCAGTTTTTTACAAGCTTAAAACTTTGTCTTAATGAATTTTAAATTTTGCTGTGAATCCCTTTAATATGAGTCATAAATCCTAATATATATTATTACTTGAATCGAGTGAATTCATGAGTTAACTGACAGTTAGAATGTGGGGGACTTGTCTGGGTATGAACCCCACCTAGAAAATCTGGAAAACGACACCCCCACCACGAAAACTCGAGATTTGAAAAATTGATGCTTAAATCAGACGAGATTTGACCCCTTCCTAGAATTTGTGAGTTATGCCCCCTATAGGTTTGGAACTTGTGTAACTATGGTTAACTGATCAAAAAATTAGGTAGCTTTATTCAGAGTAGTAATTGTCCAAACCGTGCAAATTCCCTCTAAAGCACAGCTTTTTTGATGAAAAGACAAAATTTAATTTTTCATTATTTTTATTCAAACTCAGACATAATAGTTGGCGACAGTTATAGAGAGATTGTTTTATGCGCACTACATATTGATACAGCAATTAATGACAATATTTTTCGTACTTTATATAGTGTTTTATTAGTCATTAATATTGCTATATCAGTGCGCATAAAACAATCTCTCTATAACTGTCGCCAACTATTATGTCTGAGTTTGAATAAAAAAAATGAAAAATTGAATTTTGTCTTTGTCTATGTTACTATGGTTGCACTTTAATTTAATTTCTGTTGTGACACTGCTATTTGTCAAGCAATGAAACACACAATCTAATTGAAATGTTTATGAATTTCCAAATGAATTTTTATATCAATAAAAATGTTGATCGCAAACACATAAACATTAAATAACTCAGAAAAAGGCATGCGAAAACAATTACAGAAATAATTTTTGAAATAGGATTTGTTTATCAGTAACGATGTAACAGTATTTATTAGTGATGCACATTTTAACCGGTTAACTTTTAACCTTAACGGTTAACAGGTTAAAGTTAAGGTTAAGGTTAAAGTTAATAATTTACAAAGAGTTAAAGTTAAGGTTAAGAATAGTCTTAACCGGTTAGGTTAAGAAAAAAAATGCAGTTAACTGGTTAACTTTATTTTCTTGTTTTCCATGATTTTTGGTCAAATTTCAAAAAGCAAATTCATTTTTAAATATCAAAATTTCAATTTAGTTACGAAAATGTCTTAAATTGATTATTTTTATTATTGAAATTAATAAAATATTTATATTACAAACCACTTCATTAAACTAGTTATGAAATTTTAATGAATATTTTGAAAGTTAACTCGGTTAACCCGGTTAACCGAATTAACTTTAACTTATTCGGTCAAAAAAGTTAACTTGAGGTTAACTCGGTTAAGGTTAAAGTTAAAAATAGATTAACCGGTTAAAGTTAAGGTTAAGAAATATTTGAAATTAATGGTTAAAAGTTAAAAGAATTCCTTAACGGTTAACCGATGTGCATCACTTGTATTTATATTATTAACAAATTATTATATTTTTTTTATAATACCATGAATTGCATTAATTATTTTATGTGGCATTTTATTTAACAAATATTCGATAACGCATATAATTAATACATATATCGAAAAGTACGCGAAAAAATCATTAATATCTTTGCTTTTAGTTTGCTTTACTTGTTTAAACTCAATTATAAAAAATATATTTCCTTACATTAGCTCCGCATTACTAATATTAGTTTCAAATTAATTTTAATATTCGACCGACGGGTTTGCGTTGACCACCAGTTGCGTCATCAACAATCATTTCCATATTTAAGTTGATTATTAAATTACATATAAATAAATCAGCCTCATATAAATTGTTTACGGATAATGAATGATATGATCATAGAAATGGCGAATAAATTTTGTTTCAACATTTCCGCAAATAACTTAGTGACTTATTATGCAAACAAAACTATCAATAATGAACGTGTGTTGAAAATTATTCCGTACTATTTAAACTTAATAACATATTCCTCGTTCAATCGAAATCAAATTTGCGGTGTGTTTATGAAACTACTTGTGGAACTGTCCATTAAATACGGTTACAGGTATTATTATTTCGCTTTTGATCCCAATAAGATTACTAACAGAGTTTTTGAGTAAAGTTTTCTAAGATTAAACATTTCATTTCCGGTGCTTAACTATTATATGGAACTGATGAGTAAACACGAAGTCGACATTTACTTGTATCCACACTCGCACTTTAATTCATTAAAGCAAAACATTAAACTAAGTAAACCGCTCGGTATAATAGATGGCCAGCATATCTACTCATACCTGAGGCCAACCGAATGGTCAAGTTTTGCTTACATTCAAGGATTCGATATTTATGTTTGGCTAGTCTTAGCGTTCACACTGACATCGATTACTCTGACAATGAAAATAATTCGGAACTTCTCTGGTGGATCAACTGGTGACACCTGGCGGTACATTTCGGTTATATTATCGGAACCAATTCCTAAACTGGCTTATGTTAAAATTAAGCAGATTTTGCCGCAGAGAATATTACTGATAATTTGGTTGATTTCTTGCAATATATTATTGGCCGCCTTTTCCGGAGTAATGCGCGGGTTATTCATTCGAGCGAAGGCACACAAGTATATCGACTCGTTTGACGAACTTTACTCTAACAGCGAGTTACGAGTGATTGTTTGGCGTCACACAGTGTTTCACAAGTACGCGCAAACTCAACCGAATTTGCGAAATCGTTTTCAATCAATCGAAGACATGAATCTACGAAATCCTGAACATCCGATCACCAGTGATCTGATTTCGAAACTAAAGTCTCGAATGTACGTTCTGGTGCTGAGTAAGTCGAAAATCGAAAACATTCTGAACTATAATCAAACGTTTGATGGTTCGACGAATCTTTTGAAACAGTTATACGTTTCGCGCAATAGTCTGTCGAATGCGTTCTATTCGATGGCATTTTCACCTGCGAACAAATTTCTGCAAAATCATATCGATATACTGTAAATTACCAAAATTTCCAAAAATCTTTATAGAATATTTCGAAAAAATTTCCAAAAAAAAGTTTTTTAAAAAAATGTTGTAAATCTAATTTGCTTCATATTTTATTCGCAGAATTACTTCGTTAACTGAGACTGGAATTTATAACCACTGGATCGTTAGTATTACTACGTAGTATGCACTCGAGTAAAACTATATTTGTTGACGACTATTGTTTCGTTGAGCTCGATATTAATAGACTGAAATATATAGACTGATATTACTATTTGTGGTGCATTGGAATCACTATTTCGTCCAATATTTTAATTTTTGAAAAATACTTTCGACGTTAAAAATTTACAACTCAAACTATAAATTACGTCATCGTACTATTTATAATTAACTAAGAATGCTTAACTTTTTCTCGGCTTACCTTAATATAGCACACAAAATAATCTTAAATTGTAACTTTACAGTTCTTTAAAATAATGGATCACCAGTTCGTATTATGATAAAAATAAGGAAAAATTTATTAAACACAATTGAACAACAACTCGCTTACAAACTTTGAACTCACTAGCAATTAAATGCCATGGCCTTATAGCGTATGGCCTTACTCTGATTTTTTAAATAAAATACTAATCCTCTGTAAAGATTTGAAGATTTGTCCTCTATTCTTTCTTTAGATAACCTTTATTTTTTGATGACATTATTTTAATCTAATTTAAAGGATTAAATAAATATTTGATAAATAGTGATTAAATAAGTTATTAAACTGTATATATTGCATGATATGCATGCATTAATTAATTGCAAAACATTAACAAATTATGTGAAAGATATAAGATAGTAAATACAGACAAACCAGGTTCGATGTGACACAAAAAAATGCTTGTGTGAAAATTTTTTGTTTCAGTTGTTTAATCAAAAAAATTTTGACATATAATGAAAATTTATTTAGAGAAAAGCTATTAAAATTCATGCATATAATTTATATTTGATAAAATTAATTCGATAATGATTTTTTATTAATATTAAGACTAGTGATGGGATTAAGCTCAAAAATGGTGAGCTTCAGCTTCAGCTTGTGAAGCTCAGGCTCAAAAATTATATAACTTAAGCTTAAGCTTCTTAAATTTAAATTAGATTGAGCTTGAGCTTGAGCTTGGAGCTTATGATGCAATCATTTTCATATGGTTAATTTAATTTTTAGTGTTTTATTGTAAAAATTTTATTTTATATTATTTTAATTCTCAAAAAATAAATTTTTTTCTCACATTTTATTAAGTAATTTTGCTATACTTAATAAATATATGTATTTAAAATTACTAGCTTTCATCATTATGAGTATATTTAAGCTCATTAAGCTCAAGGCGTGGAGCATGAGCTTCAGCTTGTCAAGATCAAGCTCAATAAACGCCGAGCTTTTAGCTTGAGCTTTAAGCTCCGAGAATAGAAAAAATCGAGCTTCTAGCTCAGCTCAGCTTAAGCTAGCTTAAGCTCAAGCTGAGCTTTTTCCCATCACTAATTAAGACACTATTTCTCGTTTCGCAATATTGTTATTAGCGTAACAAAAGTTATGCTGAGATTGTTTTTTCGAGTATCATTGTATTGAATATATTATTAATATAAACTTGCAATGAGTTTATTATATGTTTCAGATAATAAAAGATATTCTAGTGGATAGTAATTTTTCTTAACCGCGCACATCTCTATTAAACAGTTTTTCAATGAATGTTGTTTATCATAATTTTTATAGTAAAATAAAACCAACAAAACAAAAATAATAATAAATATAATTTAGTTGTCATAATGCATAAATGGAATAGAAATATCAATCTTTATTTATGATTAATATTTAACTACATGTCTCGAAACAGAAAAAAAGAACTATAGTTGTTCTGTATTTAGAAATTATTCTCCTTATTCGCCATTTTATCTAATATTAATTACCAGTAGTATTGAATTAGCGCACTATTCTGTAACGAACCTTAAAACTAAAATCAGATAAGTGCGCGCGAAATGGACGGAAATTATTGCTACGGCACTCTCAAACGCAGCTATTTTCAAACAATTCATGCGAATGACACTTTAAATAGTAATAAAACTATAACAATAATGCCATCGACCATTAATTTTGCGCCATTTAAGTCAGTCAATTCAACTCACATTTGTGGTGTATTAGTGATGCTTGTATCGGAATTGGCGTTAAAATTTGGCTATAAGTAAGTAATTTTTCGACAACACTTTTTTAAGTCATATACACCTAGTAGTTTACTTAATTTTTTTCTAATTTTTCTATAATTATTTTAGACTTTGATGATAATTAAATATTTTTTCTCAGCTTATATTGTTTAAAAATAATAGCTGCTAAAATGTATCGCTTTTGTTTACCTTTTTGTTATTAGCACTTGGTGTGAATAAGGGGGTATTTTTGCTCATTATTTGTGTTTTTTAATCGAAAGTTCTACCAATAGAATTCGAAACAATTGCTATGCGATTTTAGATAGACTGACAAAAAGCCTGATTATAGCGAAGCAGTTTTGGATAAACTAAACAATAGTCAAAAAATAATTACACATACTTTAGTATACCATCATTTTACATTGTTGGTCACTTATTGTTTTATTGCACCTCATGACACGCTAACCTCTGAAACAATGTAAAAGCATAACGCGCTATCATGCCTTCAGTATATTAAAGTACACCCAATATCTTATATTTTATTAGAATTGAAATTATTAAAGCAGAGACTATTCCAGAGCTGTTCAGTTTAATGGAGAAAGGCATAGTGGACATAGGCTTAGGCACGTGGTTACCACTATTCGGTGACCTGATAGCACTTCACAGCAGTATAATATTTAGCAAATCACTTGGTTTATTAGATGGCGACCATATAATATCAATCGTAAAACTAGAACAATGGCTCGCATTCAAATTTCTCGCGTGTATCGATTTAAATGTTTGTCTATTATGGTTGTTATCAGTAGTAATTGTTTCGGTATTGGCTTTGGTTCGTAGTTTGCAGAATAATCAAAATGAACGACTAGTTAATTATTGGTTGCAACTACTTTCGAGATGCGGCTCGATATTTCTATCGGAACCATTGTCCACTAAATGGTATCGTAAGGCGAATCACTGTTTGTCTCGACGGATAATTATTTCAATATGGATGTTGATGTTTACTCTGCTAATGGCCGTATATTCAGGTGTTTTACTCAAATCATTTATTACGAAAGAGAGAGTGGATGGCATCGACAGTTTCCACCAGTTATATGAATCAAAATCACTGAAAATTCTATCCCCAATTTCGTTCTACTTTGATAACCTGATCAAAAACTATCGAAATAGTGATTATATGGTCAACGACTTTAGTAAACGTTCGCAGTTTATTAGATTTTCGATCGACAATTCTAGCGATCCGACAACAGTGGATCTCGTAAGAAAATTGGAGACAGGAAAGTATGTACTGGTTATGGGAAAAGCGCTTCTAAATAGTTATTTGAAGTATGATCACAAGTCAAAATGGATGATGCAGTTGCGTGAACGGCTGTATATCTCGAAACATGGTTTGGAGAAACACCATTATTCACTGATTCTATTGCGTGAAAATAAGCGACTCGTAAATGATGTGAACAGCTTGTAATTATGAAATTAAATTCGTTAATATTTATATTTATTATTAAGCATAACAAATTAAAGTAAGATTAAGTTTTCGGTAAATTATTTTTATGGCAGACCCGTTTAGATAGTAACTAGTTTTTTGTGTAATTATTATTTTAGAACAAATTCAACCGAGAATATCAATATTAAGCAGTCGAGTGTTAGTTATCCTCCGCAACACGAATCTAATCATAACTAATGTTAGCATAAAAAATGAAAAAACCAGGAAATATGAATTATTGTTTCACATTTGACTAGACATGACTGATTTGTTAACTGACTTTTAGGATAATTTTATTAACGGAGAGTGGAATATACGATCAGTGGATTCGAAACACAATTAGTTATGATGATAGGATGGGTAAAATTAAGTTTAAATATGATTGGATGGCCGGTTACGAGTTCGTACAATTGGATTTGGTTAAGCTCAGAGGTGTTTATTATCTGCTAATTATTGGTGTCTTAATCTCGATTGTATTATTGATTTTTGAATTTTTATTCGATTCCTTTTATATCATGTTTACCAACAATCAAAACCGCGCCACACATTCGGATTTTATTTCATTTTAACATTGATTATTATTGAACTAAATATTTTTCTAGTATTTTAGCATTAGATAAAATTATAATAAATTTGATTCAAATAGCAATTTTAATGATCTCATCGACAATATATTGTAAGAATAACAGAATCTGGTTATAACGGTATTATAAATTAAATAATTTTTGTAATAAATTTTAGTTCTTTTGCATTTAAATCAATAATTACTAATTTAATGATTTATATCGACCTTATGACGGACTTTATCTATTTTTCAAAAGAAAATAAATCGATTCAGGGCGTGGTTTATGTTCATTTTACTGGTAATTATCAGGACATGCAATTAATTAACAACATATAAAAATATATAGACAAAGTAATGGTATTTAGTATGTAGTAATTATTTTATCGATATTGACATTTGTAAATTTTTCCATTAATTGTCAATTGTTTTACTCAAAACTAGTGATGAACATCAGATAAAAATCAAACTTAGAGCTAAAATGAGCTCTGAGTGGAGTTTTATTCACTTCAGTTTAGGTTGAGATAAACTGTTGTGCTGTTAATTTATTGTTAAAGAAATTAAAACAGCTTTAGAAAATTTAATTTTAGTGAAAAATATTGATAGTTTAAATATTTAATTAATTAAGAAAAAATGTAAAATTTTTTAATTATACTAATTAAATAATAATATATTTTAGAAAAACTTGAGAAACACTTAAAAATTTAAGTCTTTTTAAAAAATTTTTAGCTTCTACTCTGCTATATTAAAGTAGTGCTGATCTGATCATTACAGCTTCTAAGCTCAAGTATGAGCTGAAATTGAGTTCTAGTTATAATAAATTTACTAAATAATAATATATATAAGAGTCATAATATAATATAAGAGTATTACAATTAGCTTACAATAAATTTCGCTTATTTTAACTAAAATATTATTACACTGCGTAAAATTCAAAATTATAATACTCTTAATAATTATATCAGAGATATTGAAATGTACAAACTAAATGAAATTAGTAAATTTTGTTTTAATCTGACCGAAAACTATATGTTTTCTGCTCGTCATCGCTACAGTAGTGCATCAATAAATGATTCTTCTTCTGCCATAACTTTACTCCTTTCTCCACTTAATTACATGCCATACAAAATATCACACGGAAATATGATTTGCGGCGTTTTAATGAAGATTATATTTGAATTGTCGCTAAAGTTTGGTTACAGGTATTTTATTTATTATTATTTTTTACTAAATTGGCATTTTCTGTTTAATGAAAATGTGGAATGAATTATCAAATCTAGTAAATTTGTTTTTTTTGTATACTAAAGATGTAAATTTTTAATTGGCTCATCGATGAGAATCTTTTTCAAAATACTGATCGAGCAAAACTATGACATCAGTCTGGGCATCGCAACGCATGCGATTGTAGCGATGAAAAACTACAATCTTTCGCTAAAATTAAGCGAAATTCTGGGCCTAACGAACGGCGAGCACATTATTTCGGCTACAATACCGAAAAAATGGGATGCGTTCCACTATTTTTGTTGCTTCACTTGCGAAGTGTGGCTCTTATTATTTTTATCGATCGCTTTAATTTCATTATCGCTAACGTTGATTGACAAAACTGGATCTAAATTTTTATCGCATTTTTGGCGATAGTCCGCCGTTCTGTTGTCCGAACCATTTCCGAAGCACGCGTATCGACACGCTGTTCAAGTTTTACAGCAAAGCTAATTCTTGTTGTTTGGTTACTGGTCTGCACTGTACTGCTCAGTAGTTTTTCCGGTGTACTGCTAAGATCTTTGATGCTGAACGTAGAAACCGATTACATCGACACATTCGAGCAGCTTTACAGCAAACAGTCGGTTAATATCATTGCCCCGAAAGGTGCTGTTTTAAACTTTGAAAACTTTATCAATAAATATAAATCAAGCGATTATATGGCTATGGAGTTCAGTAAACGCTTAGAGTTCAGTGATGCGTTCATGGAAAACGCGTCGATTCCGAACACTATTAAATTATTTCGCAAACTTCGCGACAGAAACTATGTATTGGTTATGGAAAAAAACGTCTATCGATAATCTATTTTTTTACCGCTCAAAATGGAGTGAGCGGCTAAGAAAACAGATCTACATTTCAAAGGACAGTTTCGGACAAATGTTTTACTCAATACTATTAAACAGTCGCACTGAAAATCTTGAGAAAAATGTGAACGATATGTGAGTTTATTTTATAAGAACCAATTCCAGTAATTTTTAATCTAAGCTCAAAATCGCTAAGAACCTGTGAGATCTAGTGTACAAAACAATAGAGTAAGTACTCTGTTGAGTTTAGACTGAATTTATTTGCACATGATTTTATGTTAACAGCAATAATATGCTGGAGATGCAGACTTTTAGTTAGAGAATACGCGGAATAGAGAAAGACTATTAGTCATATTAGTCAAATTTGAGTTAGTATTTCTTTTCTTTAGATCATAATGTATGCATTGTTAAACTTTGAGCATAAAAATTACACTTAATTATGAAAAGAATGATTTTGAAAAAAATATATAAGAATTATAAAAATTTAATGAGTTCAGTGAAATTGATTTGTTAACTCTTTGTCACAAACCTTTCAGAATTTTCCGATTGATTGAAAGCGGTATTTATAATTATTGGATCGTAAAAGCGACTGATACGGCAGCAAACAACAGAGTTGAAACTGCCAGCAAACTGTTAGAAAGTTACGCGATGGTTGTGTTGGACGCGAATACCCTGAAAGGAGTTTACTATCTATTGCTAATTGGTTGCGGTTTATCGTGCATACTATTGATATTTCAGTTTTATGGTTTTTTATTTCGAGTTTAGCAATAAATATTTTTATTAACAGGTGGTTGTGTTGTGGTAAAATATTCGGGGTTTCTGCAGAACAAGGGCGGCAACAATAGTGCATTATATAATTGTTGTTAAAATAATGACTTACATAATTCTAACAATATTGTTCACCTAATGTTCACTCGCGCCTTCGGCGCGCAAACTTACCTAAACATTTAAGTAAAATGAAAAACTTAATTCTATTGTTTTAAATACACATTGTTGCCGCCCTTGTTCTGCAGATCATCCAAATATTCTTATTTACGTTTGTTGGTTATACTTTAATTGTTTGTAAAAGTTTTTCGATCACATTGAATAATTCATTTTATAGACACTCGATATAGAAATCAATTAACACCAGTGTGATCAAAGATATGTGTAATGTAGTTGATACTGGTCCGACATGTTTTAGTTGTGTTTGATAAAATTTTGCAAATAAATTTATGTCTCATTAGTGCTTTGGTAGACAAGGCTTCAGCCTTAGGGATACAGAGGTATGTCGTCTCAAAAATAAATATTTAAGAAAGTTTGCACTTTACAGATCATAGTACTTATAATTAAAGGGGTCGGTCGTTGCACTTTTTAAAACTGTGCGGTGCGGTTTTTATAATAATTGTATTTGAGGTTTTTGACGGTTTAATTTTGTATTGATAAAACAACGGTTTAAGCGCCAGACAGCCTACTAGTAAATATAGTCTGTTTTTTATAAATTTTAATACTATACTTAATATTTTCTTAAATATATCCATCTTAAAACTGTCTTAATATTGTTTAACAAATAATGCTTACTTTTAGACAGTTGATGATTTAAACACAATTAAATCGATAGCTTTCGAAAGAGAAAAATAGAGCTCTTACGAAAGCTATCGATTTAATTGTGTTTAAATCATCAACTGTCTAAAAGTAAGCATTATTTGTTATACTTAATATGTTTAACAGTTTATTAAGTTAACTGATATTTTTTTAACAGTGCGTTTTAGTAGACACTATTCAAATTGTTTACGAGACAAACATACTTCACTTAAACGCTACATTTATGCGTTCCGTCCATCTTTGCCGTAATTTTACACACATTTATTTTGTTTTTCAAATATTATTTTATTTTTAAATATTTTACGAAAAAAACATATTACATTAGAAGTTTCGTTTGAAACAAAATTTAATTAAAATTAATTAGAATAAAATAATTGGCCGTTGCATAATAAAATAGTTGCAAACTTTTAACAGATTTAATTGCCAGTAATAAGATTAAATACTATAAACCCGAAGTGGCGGCTGTAGTAGTAGTGGATATTGAAGTGCAATTGCGAAGTAAGCCAAGCAATTGAGTCAATTGTGGTATTAGGCTC
>JAQIVF010000793.1:0-18068 GCA_034698365.1 Steganacarus magnus
ACTTAAATAAATTAAATAATATTTTGTAATAATAGGAGAAAATTTTTTATTTCACTGTCCAAGCATTCAATTACAAATTTTAACATTAAAATAGTAATAGAGGTTCTAGAGGTTCAGGCTCGGGTTCCAGGTAGGAGGTTCGGGTTCGGGTTTAGGCTTTAAGTTTTACAGAGGTTCGAGGTTCAAGTTTTTAAAGAGAGGTTCAGGCTCAGGTTCAGGTTCAAGGCAGAGCCTCTGGAGCCCGAGCCTCATCATCACTAATTACTATATAATTTATTTTTCCCCTTATTATTCTATGGAAAAATTATTTTCTAAAGAATCATTTTCATTAATCCCATCTTCTTAAATATGGAGACTTACTTTTCAATCATCGAGTTATGAAATAAATATTTCCAAAAAAAATTGTTTAAAATAAATTTTATTTTTAGTATTAAAATCAATTTCTTATTTTTTGTTAGTCAAATATATCGCAATATTCGAATTTTCTATAACAATTTTTATACCATGTAATGTGTAAGGCCAACAAAATTCGGGATAAAAAACTATCGGATTCGGGTGGGCTTCGGGGCAAAAAAACTGTCGTTTTCGGGCTAAATTCGGGCAATAAAATTTAAGCAAAATTATTTTACAATTAGCTTTAATAAATGTAGAAAAAGATTTTTCTTCAAAAAATACTAATTTTAATTTCTTACTTTTATAAAACATGACACTATTATTATTTAGAATTTCTACTGTAACAAATACTGACTTGAATTTTGATTATCTTTATAGAAATTTAAGAAACTTTGTTTATCCAGGATTTTTATTTAAATTATTATATAATATTAATAACTAAAATCTTTAAACGTTTGCCATATTTATTAAGAATTTTGAATTATTTTTATGCAAAATATCAACAAAAATCTATTATTCGGTGCAAATATAAGCTATTCGGGTAATTCTGGCAAAAACTCAATATTCGGGCGATTCGAGCTAAATAAATTGATTCTAAATGACTTGTTTTCACTTATATATTCATTTAAAAATAATCCCCGAAAAATCAAATGTAGTAATAGGATTCGGGCGTCCCCGAATTTTGTTGACCTTAGTAATGTGTAAATATTAATTATTTACACTCAGGTTTCAAAAGCATTTTATTATAACTTGTCATTTTCAAAATTCTTTAATTATTTTAATATAAAAAACTCATATTAATTGATTAGTTAAATATTTCCTTAATGCGCGCTTCCTTTTGGCATTTTATACGGAAATTTCAAGCGATAAAATTTCAAATATTTCAATGCGCACATTACCAGTGATTTAGAGGGAAAAAACCTAAATAACGACTCAACGCTGTTATTATATACACATATAGCGGAATATGAAAAGAATATTAAAAAATGAAAATAAAATACTTATATACTATTCTCGGAAAAAATATGTCGCTTTCTCTCTCTATTGGAATTCTATTACAATTTTTTTTCTCTTCAACTTCCTTTTAGTTGATATTCTCTCTATTCTGAACACAAGTTTATCCAGAAAATCATGATTTATGTCGACATTTATTATAAAAATCCCAGAGGGAGACAGAGTTTTTACATTGACTGTGTGTTTGTGTTGTATCCCGACTCTTAAGCACAGACACACATAAGTCCAAAGTTGCCAATAAGTTCTTTGTGGATAGAAATAGAGAGATAGCGGAGAAGAAGAGAGAGAGAGAGAGAAGAGAAATGTTTCTGATTTTAAGTATCAAAACAAGAAAAAAAATACATTGCAATACAATGTAGTTATGGTTCATTTTTTTATTGACGCCTATCTTTCTTTCTTTCGTTCGTTTTTTTCTTTCTTTCATTATCTCTTTATACACCGGTATTTTCTATAATCTTTTAAAATATCACTTTTACTTTAAAATATGACAGCCAATGCTGAAACTGTTGTGCGTTTTATTTTGATTTTCACTGTTGAGTTTATTAAAACAAGTTATTTTGAAATAAATCATTAGTATTCATTACTATTATAATAAAAACCTTTTGAAAGAGTATTAACAGGAATACAGAAATAAAAATAATAAATCACTGAACACTACTTATTACCATCAATCATATGATAGACTAGTCAGTGTTGCAATTCTAAATTTCGTAGTAAACATGAATTTAAAAATAAATATCATATAAGGCTTATAAGAAGTATTATTTTCGTTCTTGGTTTTTAAGTATTGTAACTGCTTTAATAATTAGTACTTAGAAAAATGAGTGGATCCAAAGGAAAAACATTTTACTAAAAAAAATAATAATTTCTATGAATTGAAAACCCATCTATTCTGCATAACAAAATTTTATGCCACTTTCTTGTATATTATGCGCTTATATTTAATCCAATAAAGCAAATAACGGTTATTTTAATTAAATCGAGGTCACTCTAATATAATTTAGAAAATAACCAGAAAAGTTAATTAAATTAGTATTAAATCTAGTGGCTATTGGCTGAAATACAATTATTTCTGTTTTTTATAATGCTTATCATTATTCTGTAAATACATAACGATCGCTTGAAAAGGTTCTGCACTATAATTTGAACTTAATAGTAGTAGTTTAAGCTTTGATAAAAAAAATTAAATTATGAAATGGAAAAGCCAGTAATCATTGTAGTAATGGTTATGATGGAATAATAAATAAAAATCAGAAGTAAAGCTTTATATACACTTAGTTTCTGTTTTTAATTAAGAATATGCTATTTATGTGACTTTCTTCATTAAATTCTCCTAAAATCCAATTTGCTTTCCATTAATATATTGCCGAGCATTTAATCTAATTTATTTTGAAAATAAGTTGGCTTTTGGTTTGCGCAAACAAAAAAATTAAACCAAACACAGAACACACGCTTGAATGCAACAATAATTTTTATTAATTTAATAAAACTTTAGTTAAAACTCTATGTGCGCATCTGTTTTGCGGTGAATAAAACAACGCACAGAAAAATGTTTATCTCATTATCGGATATTAGCGCTTAAATCGCAGCGAAAACATTCATTGCATTATATAATTTATACAAATTGAAATTTTATTAAAAATTTATCTCTGGGATTTAAATTAAATTTTCGTGCACTTTATTCAACAAAACTTTGCATAAGCAATGCTCAAACACACACACACAGACCATATACCATATCTATTGCAATAGTATTCTTCACGTTAAATGAAAATATATGGCAATGTAGAGAAAATACACGTGAAAATCTATAATTTGATTACCAGCGAAACACAAACACACACACGATTTATGCATGTATTTATTATTATTATTATTTTCGCAGATGGAAGAGAAGACACAATTGAATGGAAAATATTCAAAGCTGGCATTGATTCGAGGCCAGAGAAGTGTTATATCTCGAGACTTTGCATTATACAGATGGGCACTTGAGAGGCATAAGTTTAGCATTGATGCACCAAATTGGCTTCGCTCCAAACGAAGAGCTTCCACAGAAACCGCTCAAAACTTAACCGGTAACGCGTTTAATGCTATATACGACGCACAGAATATTCCCTATTCTTATGAACCCTATAAAGATTTATTGAGCGATGAGTTTGAATTGAGTTTCACTTCTTTAGGAAAAGGAAAAAGTTTTACAAAATTACTTTTTTTTTCTCTATATATCCTCTGCTATTTTGGTAAAAGATCTCACAGATTGGTTGATACTAATTTGTCTCGCATTCACCGATGGAGACGGTGGCGTTTGTCTGCAAACAAAAGACTTTCAAATATTAAAGTCGCATCAAAGAGTGAATAGGATTCCGGGATTACGCAACTTATTATGGAAGAAAGACTCATTCTGTTCGACTATGAGCGAAGCGCGTAAAGTTCCGCGTAAGCCAATCAAACATTTTAGCTCTCTTTTTCTTATTTCGAAACTTTAATCAAAAATTTTTTTGAGGATAAGATATTTTATTTGCATCACAACAACAAAAATGTTTTGATTTTTTCTGATTTTTCTGTACAACTTGTTATTTCAAATAGTTATCATGAAAAGCGTAGTATTATCTCCACTTTGCTTTGTGATGCCAACACAATACCAGCAGTTCATTGATGTGGCCGAAGGTATTTGCTGAAGATATTCACTGCCATTATATTTATCCATATATAATGAAAAGTTTTCCTATCAATTAGCGCTCGGATACTCAGCTCAATGGCTATTGAAGCCAATTGGCATCGATGGCCGTCATTCGGGCACAGGTCCACAGTTTATCAATATATTCACGAACGAAGGCAGGGATCGCTTACGAGAATATACGACAAAACGCGCTGTTATACAGCAATACGTTTCAAATCCGTTGCGTGTTTTTGGACTGACCGTAAATTTGCGAATTTACGTAATCGTAACATCGATCGAGCCATTAAGAGCTTATGTACACAATGAAGGTTTAGTATATCATCGGTACGAAGAGGACAGAAACTACAAACGAGTAAATTTAAGCATTGCTAAGTTTGAGAAAATCTTGATTACATTTAAATATTCGCGCATAACTAGATGTCAGACCGAACGTGGATGTTATCGCAGTTTTGGCGTTATGTGACGAAAAACTTTGGCGCAGACAGAATGAAGCGAGCGGTCAATAATATACATCGTGTGATACTCGACACGTTACTAATAGCCGAGGCTATGCTCATAGCGCAGAGACAATCGATGCTAATGTCGAATAACATCAATTCGGCTGATCGTGTGATATATCGCAGATGTGATTCCTGTTTTCATTTGATGGCATTTGACATTATCCTAAATAGTACTTTAGACCCATTTATCTTAGAAGTGAACGGACAGCCAAATATGCAGCAATCAAAAAGTGACGAATCGCCAAACTCTGGCAAAGTTAAGCGATTAGTTCTAGACGACACCATTAGCTTAATTAGTGCCACAGTTCCTGTCGCTAATGATGTCGCCGAAGCACTAGAAGAGGTTATTGGCGATAATATTGGCGTAATGGGTATCAGTTGCCACATATCGCACGACTTGTGCTTAAGTAACGCAGACCTCAGCTATTTATTGCAAACGAGACGCGAGGCATTAAATAAGCAGGGATTTAAGAATCTATATCCCGCTCTGGGTATCGACAATATCATACAACTTATCGGTGAACTCAATAATATGATAGCCGTCACAAGAGTTGCACACTCAAGCGATTCGTCCGTACATAAGACCGCAGATCTTCACTCGCTTCTCATGTCGTTAGAGAAGTATTATTACCGCCATTTAATTGATGAGGAATTTGGTGATAGCGCTGGAAATTTTTTCGATCAAACCACCAATTTTTCCTCGCCTTCTACTGTTTTAAGCGCTAAAAATGAATTCGACTCATCTGTGATTAATGAATGCTCTGATGGTTAGAAAGCAAACAATTTTATTGATATTAAAACTGCGAAAACATCAGCTTAACATTAGTTTGCATTATTGTATTATTACAGATCCCTTAACGCTGCCTTATTTAGCGAATATAGAATTGAATCCAAATCTGCAATTAATGCCACCATTTTCGCCATTCGTAACCCAATATAACGCAAATGCGTCGTACGAGCAATTACTGATAAGTGTCTCAGCGAAAGCTCACAACTGTCAAAGTGAAGTCAGATTAGATGACAAATACGGGTCTTCCAGGTATACATATAAAGACATAACATTAGTAATAGCATAAAACACGTGAATCAATATAACTTTATATATATAGAGTTTGACGTTAAAACACATAGATTTTTATTAATGAACACGAAAAAAGTTTTTATACGAACGAAAATGATACTTTATTTTGGTTTGCCGTTACCTTTTTTCTGTTTAAATAGAAGTACAAATTATACTCTTGGTATTGGGGTTAATAAGATATCATTTATTGTGGTCGATATCTCACACACCGAGCCATGGGTTATAAATACGTATACACTGATCATTAATCGTCTGCCAATCACTCATAATACACCGCAATTTCGTCCTTATATGCCACATAGTGTTTGTTCATTTACGCAAGTAAGACATAATAAACCAAAAACCACTATTTTCACGCTTCATTTAAAATTGCTTTAATTGCCGCAAACCTCTTTCTAAAGGACTGTGATATGCGGGTGTTTGAACGCAATTCGTGCGGAATCACTAGAGAAGCGAATTATATCGATTGGAGAATGTACTTATATAGCCAGTCGTTAACAAAGATTTGTGACAACGGTTCGCAGAGTGGACGCTGGGCTTTGCCGTGTGTCAGCTGTGATAATAAGTCTTCATGCTTTTGGCACGAAGTTCGTTGGGATCCGTACAACTGTCACTATCCCTCGCTTTCGCACAAACAACTATCAAAGTGTCTCACCAATAAAAAGGTATTTTTAGACAAAAAGTTTTTTTTTGAGTTGCCTATCGATATTGAACACATTGATTATTGCTCAGATATTATTTGTTGGTGACTCGACAAACCGAGGAATGATGCATTATCTCATCGAAAAATTAAACGGGACTTTAGTGGACTGGGATAAAACTCATGACTTGAAAATTTATCCAGATATGAACAGAGGAAAAACTCTCATCAGTTTTGCTTATTATCCAAAGTTTTGGTTGCCTACTAATCAAAGGCCATCATTCGATAAAGCGGTTTATCAACTCTTCGAAAAGTAAGTTAAGACTTAGTTTAAGAATTATCGAAAATCAGTCATAAAATACATGTTTTTTAATAAAAAAAATTAAAATTTAATTGCAAGTTGGGTTTTGCCATTTAAGATATTAATCTTTAACTTATTTTATTAAAAATATTAAATTTTAAGTCAGAGTTACATTAATAGGTATGAAGACTATTAAACAAGGTTTTAAGTTACTTATTACCGGAAAATAAAAAACTTAAAAGATTAAAGATTGCACATAAGATACCGGACAAATATTTATGTTTATTATTATTGTTATAATTGTTGTATGCAGAAAAACAAAGTTTTTTTTATTATACTGTGTATTTATTATACTGTATAATATTATAAATCTTCTTAATTTAACACTCAAGGATAAGTCGAATCGTTTTGTGAAACAATAATTTTAACACCACTTAAACAGTGGAAAAGATTTTTCTCAAGTTCGTTTTGACAATAAATTTTTTGTCATGCATTGCTAATGTATACAGAAAGAGAGGGAGAGAGAGTGAGAGAGATATGACCAGTTTATTATTATATATTTAACTGAATAATAACAATCTTTGCATAAGGCTATTGTAAATTATTTATTGACAGTCAATAATTTTATATTATTCAAATCAAAATAATGTGTAGAATATTTGTAAACATTTTTTTCTCGCCTTGCTTTGCAAATATCTGCAATTAACATCCATAGAAAATTATCAACTGTCAGAAAAAAAATTATTTGCGAGTTAAAGTAGAATTATTATTTGACAAGTATTATTACAATTGAATTATTACAAATATTATTCTTTCGTTATTTGTATTTGGATTCTCTTTAATGCTCACTACTATATAATCCATACCCTGAGTGCGAGTATTACAGTATTATAAAAAAAATAGTAATAAGTAGTTTGCGGACAATAAAAAATAAAATCAATGAGAAAGTGATTTATTTTTTTCTCTCTCTATTCAAGAATAAAAACTTACGAAAACAGTACAAATACAATATTAATCTTTGGAGGCGTTCAATGGTTAGCTACACAACACATTCATATGCTGCTAAAAACTTTGTCGAAGTGAGAGCTCCCATCTGATTAAAATTCTATACTGTACAATAAAAAAACATTGTATATAACTTCTAAATTTTATCTTCTTTTTTCCCACCTATAGTCTAAAGCTGCAAGGAATAAAGCTAGTTATGAAGACATTAGGCGCGGGCTTTCACCAGCACATCGAGGGTGTGCACTGTCTTTCATTAGTAAGTTAATTAAATTAAGCTAATAAATAAATAAATAAATGGAAAATTAGCATAATAAAAAGCACGATTTTATTCTTTTAATTAATTAATTTAACACAGGAAGAGCATCAAAAGTTAGCCCAACGTAACGCGGCGTTAACGGCATACGCGATCAGTTTAGGCATTGAAGTGATAGACACTTACAATATAACAATAGCCAGATATAAAGACTTTCTGCCGGGAAAGTGTGCCTGTCATTTCCACACGGTATTCCTATACTTGTAATATTAAGCGATAAGTTATTTGTTTTTGCTAAAGCGATTCACTTGTATTCGCCTTAAGGTGGCCGAGATTGAGACGAGTGATATGAATTCTGGACAGATATCCTCCGAATCGCATTACAAAGTTGAAGGTCCAATCAATGCTATTTATACTGATGTTCTTATAAGCAGAATATGCGACGAGTCTACTCAACAACCAGGTGTTAGATGAGCACGATTCACAAAGTGATCATTAAATAAAAAAAAGTTTTTTTTACCAACAATATACAAATATCAGCGCGAAGGACACTCAGTAACATAATAAATAGCTAATACTCCCACTGAATAACTCAAACATCACGGTTTTTTTGATGCCGTAATAATAAAACTTGTTAAAAGACGAGACGATTGTTATAAAGAATTGTTACTGTGATTTATAATAATTTTTGTATAAGCAAATATTAGCGAGATTTGACAATTAAATTTTCTTATTAAAGATGTTTTTAAAGTATTTTGTGTTCGCTTTTATTCTATTCAATTTAATAAATTGTCAAGATGTTAAGGTAAGTGATTTTAAATTCTCGTTTAACTTTAAAGATTTTTGAAAAAATTGCATGAAAGATACTTATCAAAAAAGTTTAATTTAAAAAAATAGTATATCTCAAATAACTATGTTGATGAGTTCGGAATTAAAAATCGTTTAATAATAATCATTTTTGTAAAAACTTCGAGAAAAAGTCTGATTAAATGTTTCGAAACTTAATTACATAATGAATGTAATACTTTGTTTTGAGGAGTTTTGTCTCTATATAGTGCTTTAAGGTATTTTGAAGTCAACTGAAACTAACACTTTCTTTTTCGATTAAGCTAACACTGTCTCAAGAAAATCAATCATATCCGGATTTTTCGTTAATAATCTTTTTAATATACAGTACTGTATATGCTATTCTAATAATTAAAAATTTTTGAGAGTTTCAATTAAAAAATATTGTTTGAAAGTTCTATTACTACTTCAAAAATGAATCGTTTGCTAACAGGCACCACATGATTTTACGGAACAAACTCGTCTACAAGAAGTAGACATTTCCGGTGCACAAAGTGAAGTGTTCACACTATCACCGACGCCATCACAAACAACACAACCATCACAGCCACCAACAACACAGCCACAAGACTCTCCAGAGACACAAACAACAGAATCACAATGGTTTTTGCCATACTCTTACCCCGAAGATTCAAAGTTTTTTCAGGACGATTTTTGGCGTCCAACGTTTTATCAGCCCATAGATACTCAAAAGCCAAAACCTGATACTCCAAAACCTGAAGACTCTGAAGCCGCACGACTTGATCGTCCAGACGATTCTCTATCGCAAAAACCCAATTCTACTGAAGAATCTCAAACTCCTACAACTAATCGACCAGACAATTCTGGAACTCAAAAACCCCATTCTCCTAAAGATTCTCAAACACCACCATCTAATCTATCAGACGATTCTCGAACTCCAAAACCACATTATTCTGATGAGTCTGGAGCCGAACAACCATATCGATCAGGAGATTTTCGAACTCAAAGACCCTATTATTCTCCTGAAGATTCTCAAACGCCACGACCCGATGATTCTCGAACCCAAAAGCCATACTCTTCTGAAAAGTCACGAACTCCACGACCTGATCGACCAGACGATTCTCGAATTCAAAAACTCAATTCTCCTGAAGAATCTCAAACTCAATCAACTGAAGGACCAGACGATTCTAGAACTCAAAAACCCTATTCTCCTCAAGATTCTCGAGCCCCTTATCAACAAGACGACTCTCCGCCTCAAAAATCTTATTCTCCTGGAGATTCTCGAGCCCCTTATCGACCAGAAGATTCTCGAACACAAAAACCATATTCTCCTGAAGATTCTCGAACACCACGTCCCGATGATTCTCGAGCTCAAAAGCCATATTCGGAAGATTCTAAAGCCCCACGACCTGATGGACCAGAAAATTCTGGATCTCCAAAACTCATTTGTCTCGACGAATCTTTAATCCCACCACAATATCGGCCACAAGATAATCGACCTCAACAACCATATTCTCCTGAAGACTCTCGAGCACCACAACCATTACGACCAGAAGATTATCGAACACAAAGACCATATTATTTTCCACCCGGAGATTCTCAAACACCGCGACCAGACGATTCTCGACCTCAAAAATCATATTCACCTGAAGACCCTCGAGCTTCACCACCATATGATCAAGACAATTCTCAACCTCAAAAACCCTATTCTCCTGAAAAATCTCGAGCTCCACAACCTTATAGACCAGACGATTCTAGGCCTCAAAAACCTTATTCTCCTGATGAATCTCTATCCCAACAACCATATAATCCAGAAGATTCTCGACCTCAAAAACCCTATTCTCCCGAAAAGTCTCGAGCTCCACAACCTTATAGACCAGAAGATTATCGAACCCCAAAATCATATTCTCCTGAAGATTCTCGAACACCACGTCCCGATGATTCTCGAACACCACGTCCCGATGATTCTCGAACTCAAAAGCCATATTCTTCGGAAGATTCTAAAGCCCCGCGACCTCAAAAATCTTATTCTCCTGATGAACCTCGAGCCCAACAACCATATAATCCAGAAGATTCTCGACCTCGAGAACCCTATTCTGAAAAGTCTCGGGCACCACAACCTTATAGACCAGACGATTCTCGGCCTCAAAAACCTTATTCTCCAGATGAATCTCGGACTCAAAAACCTTATTCTGATGAGGATCGAGCTCCACAACCTTATAGGCCATATCATTCTCGGCCCCAGCAATCTTATTCTCCAGATCGAGCCCCACAACCTTATAGTCCAGAAGATTCTCGGCCTAAACCTTATTCTCCAGATGATTCTCGAGCCCCACAACCTTATAGACCAGACGATTCTCGCCCTCAAAGACCATATTCACCTGAAAAGTCTCGAGTCCCACAGCCATATCAACCAGAAGATACTCGACATCCACGACCGTATTCTCCAGAAGATTCTCGATACGAAAGACCATATGAACGCGAGTATTATCGAACTCCAAGTCCAGATGAAACATATCCGCAAAAATCTTTTAGACCGCAAACTACACCAGAAGATTCCGATTTCTTTACTTATGCGCCATATTTTCCAACGCGAACGCCAGCACCGCAATCATCGCATGTGACGGACACAGCGCAGCGACAAACGCAACGCAAACAATTCACGAGTTCAGTGCAGTACGAAGACGACACACCTTCCACTCCTTTAGCACCACAGAGACGGCCACAAACACCTCGCGATCCTAAACCACATCCACAACCAGATAATAAGTTCAGACCAGATTATAATAGCATTCGCAGATATGGAGAAAGTGCGTCCACCACTCAAAAGCCATCGAATGAGACCAGGGATAGAACTAAAGGCAGACAAACTAAACCGAAAACAATAACTCAGATCATAGAAAATCCAAACTTAGTGGTGGATGGAAAGCCGCAATACTTCACTATTTTAAGAGACAATCTCAACAGAGGTGGACTTCTTAGCGCTTTGAGCAGACCATCGTCTCTAACTATGTTTGTTCCCACTGATGACGCGTTTAATTCATTGCCGGAAGGAGTGTTGGATCAGTTACAACAAAATCCTACTGCGTTGCGAAAAATGCTGATGCAACACATCCTCAGCTTTAAACTCACGCCAACAAGCATTAGAAATAATATCATTGTTCAGTCAATCACCGGTGAACCACACGTAATAAATGTTATTCCCGGCGGAAAAGTGAGAATAGAAATTGTTTTTTTTAATTTGAATAAGTTTTAATAAAATATAATTAAATAGATTCTAGTGGATGGCGTGCCAGTAATAGCAAGCACTTCAGCGCAGAATGGCGTTGTGTATGTTATTAGTAAAGTTTTGCCGTCACCGGAGGGTAAGTCTCGCACTGTAATGGATGAGCTAAGAAAGAGGCCAGAGTTGAGCACATTCACCGAAATTGCCGAACAAACCAATTACGCTTCAAACCTTAAAGGTAAATGCACTTAATTTTTAGTTTGATATTAGTTATGACAATTATCAAGCATTTGAATGTCAGGTCCAGGTCCGTACACTTTGTTTGTTCCGAGTAACAAAGCATTTGATAACTCGCTTTCAGCGTTGGATGAAATATCGAACAATCCATTAGCATATAAAGGTATTGTTTTTTTATCGCAATTCACATTTTCAGTGATTTTTGTTTTGTTTGTTAAGACTTTATGAGAACTCACATCACAAGTGGAGCGCATTATTCCAACGAACTGCGAAACACTCAAAGTGTACCACTTAGTGGTCGCAATTTCCTCAGAATAACTATAACTCCTGGTAAGATTAAAAAGTTAAAAGTAAACCTTAAGACATCCGAGTTTTTTCTTTATACATCAGATGGTGAATGCGTTATCAATAATTCAACCAAAATAACAACAGCAGACATTACAACTGGAAATGGTGTGATTCACATACTGGACAGCATAATAATACCACCGCAAAGTTTACTCAGACAACAAAAGGGGGAATTTAGTGAGAATTCGCATTTTAATTGATATTATTATAAATTTCATATAAAATAGTATAAATTTTACACGAATTTTTCTTCTAATTCAGGCCAAAAACTAGAAAAACCGCAGGCGAGTCAGCAATCAATCGCTCATATGGCGCAAAGATTAGGTACAAAACGATTCGTGACGTGGTTAACTAAAAGCGGTATAATTGACGATATCATAAAGGATGGTAGGGAATACACTATTATAGCGCCGACAGACAAAGCAGTTGGAAAGTTACCGCTAAAAATACAATCTTTGCTGAACACCGAACCACGAAGGGTCAAGATTTTACTCGAATATCATGTATTACCAGGTTTTATTAACGTTGCGAATTTAACCGATGATGAAATTTTGCCATCAATAAGCGGTAAAGACGTTCGATTCAATAAACCAGCGAATAGTACTGTAATGACACTATCGGGTGCGCCAATAGCTAGAGAAGCGACGCACGGAAATGTGATGCTCGTGTCTGTCGATAATGTTTTATATCCACCGCAAGGAAATGTTTATACTATTATTACTAAGTCACCGATTTTGAAATCTATGGTTGATATAATCAAATCAGCGAATATGGAGGAAGAACTATCACAACCAGGACCTTATACTATATTCGTGCCCAAAGACGAAGCGCTTCAACAAAGCGATCCTTCATTAGTGGAGCGATTAAAAAGAGATTCGAATTCTAGCAGAGGTATCAATTATTTTTTTTAAAAAAAGTTGATCCATATTAACGTTTTGTTTATTCATTTGAAAGATTTTATAAGAAAACATATAATACTTTCAACGATGTTCACCAGTGCTCTACCAGTTAGCAGTGATGGGAGTAGATCTTCATCAGCTCAAGCTATTACCGGAGATACTCTTAAATTTGTTAGGAAACCAAGTAAGCAACAAAAAAAACAAACAAATTTCAGCTCATTTGTGTAAACTTCATGATTTAATAATCCGGAATTCTTTTCAAAAATGAAAAAATAAACCTAATCGACAAATGAGATAATAAGCTATACATCGTTCACCCATTTCTAATAAATAGTGTTAACTTCTTATAACTAATAATGTTCTAAACTTTTCATAGATTGCGTATCAGTCAATGGTGTGACGCTTTCATTCTCAGACATCACAGCCACTAATGGTGTCGTTCATGTTGTCGATCATGTGCTGTAAAACAAATTGTTTTTCGTTAATTAATAATTTTTTTGAAATCAAAAATTATAAAAATGAATGCATTTTTTGTTAAGCTTATATTAAAAATAACGCTAATTTTTATTTCTCAAAACTTTGTATTTTTTTTGGAGTCCACTATTTTTTGTATTTGTTATAATAAAATCGAAAAAATATATTTAAAATGCAAATTATCAATAATTTTATAACTTAAGTTAAATAAATTATTAAATTAAAATTTTGATCAAAAAATATTAGAATACCATACCGTACATCATACCGCGTTAATCATAATTGTAGTGAAACCGTTCTCTATAAACCCAGTCCATGTGTCTCGAATTTCTCCTAATTCTTCGCCCAATCGGCTCTAAATCATTGTAACACTTATCGAACACGCGATTAACAATAGGCCACGCGTCGTCGTATGTCATTTCCGGACGAACGGCCACAAGTGATGCAACTGCTTTCACTTTAACGCATAACTATTACGTTGATATCATTTTAGAAAATGCAATTGATTTGAAACAAAATCAAGACAATTAAAACTTACGGCATGACTTTGCTTAAAATTAAATGGTATAATAGATGTGGTGCCCAGAAAAAACGAGCTCGTAATTGAGCAGTGAAACAGATTGGCTGCTCTTATCTGTCAGTTATAATTGAAAATAACTTAACTTAAATGATTTGATTTAATGATAATTATGATGACAAACCTCTGAACACGCAATGTGATCCAAATTGTTAAAATCAAGGTGTGCTCTACAAGAGTCCCACATATGTAACATTTCGTGAGACAATACACCACCGATCATTTTTTTAGACCAAATTCGATTATAACAGATCACTACTTGATTCAATACTGGATCGTAACCCCCAGTAACTTCGGGACCGCAAGTCTCGCACGAGATATGTCTGCGAACATCAACTTCGCTAAAAAAATGAAGCATTAATGGAAAATATTTTTTAGAATTTACATACAATTTAATTTATATACAATATATCGAAATATATTTACAATATATATAAAATATTCATACCATCCACTATTCTTTAACGCACCCATCATTATCTTTACTAATGGATCTAAAAGTAAATAAAGTTTAACTTTTCTAACTGCGATATCGGTTTCAATAAAATGTTACGACAGTAAGCAATTTGTGATTGCAATTTAAAAATATCCAAAAAATATATCATACGTTTTTCAATAATATCGGCCACTTTTCGCTCGCATTTCATCACTTTTAAGTGCGTTCTATTCATAATTTTATATAATTCACTCATTTGTTTCTCGTGGTCAACTCTTCTCTCGGGAAATATCTCGCGAGATTTCTCATTAATATCGGACACATTATTTGATATATTACTGTCGCTGTTATTATTATTACTATTAATATTTTCGTTCTTATAAACAGTTTGTCCCGCAATATTGTCACTCATCTCGGATTGAGATTTTAAAAAACTAAAATATAATATATTTACAAATATATACTACAATTTCAATAGAGACCAAACTCGTACCTAACAAACCGCACGTGTGTTCGATAATAAAGTACGTGTCAAATAAAATATTTAAGCTGCATACAGTCTAACGCCTATTACAAAATACTGTGCAACAATGAGTGATTGGTCGCGTATTTGCTATTTATTGTTATGAATGTGTCTCACATAAAATACGTTGCGAATTGTGCATTGAAATACAAACGTATGTATTTGGTTGTGTAATGAGTCATTAAATCGTTAGACTCCATACCGTATACGACGTTGCGTTGCATATAATATTGAAACAAAGAATCGAAAGCACTGAATCGCACAACACTGTCCATAATTGTTATTATTAATACAATCAAATTATTATCACTTCTCAATATGACCAAAATCAAACTGGAAAGTTATGATGGAAAAGTGAGTGAATGCGATCTCGAGGCAGCGAAGATGTCGATACTCATCAAAAACATGATCGAAGACATTGGCTGCCCATCAGGTGACGACCAAAAGCCAATACCGCTTCAATACGAGGCACTCACTGATGAAGTGTTGAAGAAGGTTATTCAATGGATGGAATACCACTTCGACGATCCGCCACCTGATGACGATTTCGACGAAGACAAGGACAGACGTAACGAGGAGTTGAGTCATTGGGACAAGACGTTCATCGACATCGAGGATCGCGGTCTGCTCTTCGACATAATCGCTGCCGCAAACTATTTGGACATCAAAGGACTCATCGAAGTCGGAGCGAAACACATCTGCAATAAGATCAAAGGCAAGTCTTGCAAAGAGGTTCGAGAGATACTTAACATCCACAATGACTTCACTCCGGAGGAAGAGGAGGCCATACACAAGGAGAACGAGTGGATTCACGCTAAAGATTAAATCTTGTTTGTGCTTTACTTTCTATTCGTATTCGTATTTTACTTTCATTAATAAGATTTACGTGTGTATTAAAATTGATATGATATTATATAAATTTGTTTGTTCATTATCGCAAAAAAATGTAAAATTACTTTTAATAAAATATTCAAATGATTCAAAAACGTTTATATTGTGATCTTAATTAAATAAAATGTAATTAAGTGTTGTTTCCAGAAAAATGCATTAAAACGACGCAATGCTATTGTTTTAGTATATTAAGGAATGTTCTCTACTTTAATATTGAGCTTATATTATAGTTTTATTAATCAACCATCTGTTTAAACAACTAGTTTTTACAATACGTTGAAATTGAAGGCAGTATTTAGCAAATATGAAAATTCCTCACTTAATTATACGATATTAATGGTCAATGGGTTGATCAAAAATGGTTTTTAATTAAAAGTCTGTCTAAAATAAAAATTTATAACAAAACCTAAACATCACTGTTTATGGTGATATTGAAATTGTGATTATATGGGTGTATATACGAGAAAAACTATTTGATTAAACAAATATTATTATAGTCAATCATATAACTATAGAAACTTTTATCAATACATTATTTAGGGAGAGATTAAAGTGCAGCACATCTCTTAATGATATGATTCGATGAAAAAAAACAGAAAGTTTTGCATAATTTACTTTTTGTTATCAACGTAACCAATAGTTATATTTTACTCGCAATTTAGAAAACATGTCTTCTTATGACCACATTTCAAAGTTTTCAAAACACTTGTTGAACACTTGTGATCAAAAATAGTGTCAGAATAATCCTAGTCATAAAAGTGTTTCCTTTTTTTTAGTTCAATCTTTGGAGAATAAAAAAATTTATAGCACAATGCAATCGTTTTCAATGTGTTTAATATTATTATTTTTAGGACAAATAATAGCCATTACTCTCTCGTGTAGATTTGAGTCAATAGTAGATCCGTGCGAATGCGATCATAGTTCAGATGGTTATTGGCTGAACTGCGAAAATGGTGCAGATTTCGTATCGGTTATTCACACAATGAGCGCTAATCTCAATAAAAGCGAAAAGGTTTTCCACGAATTGTACGTAAGCAGTGATAGGATTGTGGATTTGGGAGAAAATATTCTGCAAGATATCAGTTTTAAAGTGATTACATTTCACGATTGCGTTAATTTGCGTACAATTCATTTGAACGCTTTCGAGAATATCGAGAAAAGTGTGGCGAGTTTCGAGATTAGCGGACAGAATCAACTGTCAGACCCGAATATTTTTCAAGTGATTACGCGTATGATTAACTTAGAAATACTGAGATTACACAATACAAAGCTAACATCAATACCTGAGAATGCGTTCAAAACGGTCAGTGGTGTACTGCAGACACACTTAACTAGAGTGTCGTTTGACTCATTGTGCGATCATTCGCCCATACAAACCATCAAAAGTAAAGCGTTCTCGCATTTGCCGAATTTAATACACTTAGATCTCAGTTGTCTACAGATTAGAGAAATAGCTTCGGACGCGTTTCAATTCGCCGCGAATTCGTCAGTACATCAAAAATTATATATTGACTTATCATATAATTATTTAACAGAAAAAAGTTTTGACGAAAACTTTTCAATATCACCTCAACGCAGAGAAGGTGTAGAGTTAATGCTCAACTATAACCCGATATCGTATTTAACTGAATCGGTTTTCGAAAAATTTCTCTCATCTAATCGTATGAATCAAATAAATGTGTGGCAAAATCAGAACAATTCGAGACTTGACTGCGACTCGTGTGCTATGTATTGGTTAACACATTATAGCGATCAGATTAGTGACACATTTTGCAGCGATAGA